>JAHDVE020005287.1:0-146020 GCA_022606495.2 Halesus radiatus | reverse complement strand
AAAAAATTCACTTTTTGCCGAATTTTCGAATAATTTGTAATAAGACCATAAATGTATATACGAAAACGAAATATCATTAAGTTTGGTCGCATACAGCCTGAGAAAACGGTGATTTTATATCTACCCCAAGAGGAAAGTTCCCCAGAAATTAGGGGTTTTTTATAAAAAATTCACTTTTTGCCGAATTTTCGAATAATTTGTAATAAGACCATCAATGTATATACGAATACGAAATATCATTAAGTTTGGTAGCACACAGCCTTTGAAAACGGTGATTTTATATCTACCCCAAGAGGAAAGTTCCCCAGAAATTATGGGATTTTTCAAAAAAATTCACTTTTTGCCGAATTTTTGAATAATTTGTAATAAGACCATCAATGTATATACGAATACAAGATATCACTTAGTTTGGTAGCATACAGCCTGAGAAAACGGTGATTTTATATCTACCCCAAGAGGAAAGTTCCCCAGAAATTAGGGGTTTTTTATAAAAAATTCACTTTTTGCCGAATTTTCGAATAATTTGTAATAAGACCATCAATGTATATACGAATACGAAATATCATTAAGTTTGGCCGCATACAGCCTGAGAAAACGGTGATTTTATATCTACCCCAAGAGGAAAGTTCCCCAGAAATTATGGGATTTTTCTAAAAAATTCACTTTTTGCCGATTTTTGAATAATTTGTAATAAGACCATCAATGTATATTACGAATACAAAATATCACTTAGTTTGGTCGCATATAGCCTGAGAAAACGGTGATTTTATATCTACCCCAAGAGAAAAGTTCTCCAAAGAGTAAGGGTTTTTCTAAAAATTTCACTTCTTGCCAAATTTTCGTATAATTTGTTATAAGACCATCAATGTATATACGAATACAAAATATCACTTAGTTTGGTCGCATACAGTCTGAGAAAACGGTGATTTTATATCTACCCCAAGAGGAAAGTTCTCCAGAGAGTAAGGGATTTTCTAAAAAATTCACTTTTTGCCTAATTTTCGAATAATTTGTAATAAGACCATCAATGTATATACGAATACAAAATATCACTTAGTTTGGTCGCATACAGCCTGAGAAAACGGTGATTCTATATCTACCCCAAGAGGAAAGTTCCCCAGAAATTATGGGATTTTTCTAAAAAATTCACTTTCTTCCGAATTTCCGATTGATTTATAATCGGCGGAGCCAATCTTGAAATCTGCAGCGAAATCAAATACTTCGGGCATGTCCTCACTGATGACCTAAATGATAAAAATGACGGTAGATACTTTCAGTATCACCCCGGTGATAGATTACCACTCAAAATCGAAACGTTGCTCGAAATAGCTTTAGCCGTGTTTTTTAACCAGATATGAATGGCCGGGTACTCCTGAGCCTTTTTCTCCATCTCCCCTCCCCACTACCTTCAGCCTCACAACATACCCTAACTAGGGATGCTAAAGTCTCACTAGCTCCAGACGGTTTGGGAATCTGGGACTCTTATGCAGTACCCACACATGAAACTATACATGTTACCAAAATGGCGGACCCTTACAAGGTTGAACTGTCATCTATGGCTATTAAAGCCCTAAATAACGGAAAAAACTGATATCTGATATAAAACAATGGAATGATTGTGTGCGAGCTGCAATAATGTGTGAAACCGTATTTTACCTTTCCTAAACATAATGGTTTTTTTTAATATTTTCTTCAGGGGAGTTTTCAATTCCCGGATTCGTTCTCAAACGATTGCCTACAATTTTGAATTTTTGATGCCAACATCGGTTCCAAAACCGAGGGATGAAAATAGTTAGTACCTACCTACGTATACTACTATATATATATATTATACAAGTTATTTTGCGAGCATTAGCTAAAAAATGTTTTAAAAAAAAATTATTGCAAACATTTGATTTCTATTATGAGGACTTAGGTACGTAATTTATTCCATAATATTATGTTTTAGTTTATGATAACCTCAATATTAGTTGGATTAACCAGGTTGGGTTTGGTCTGGTTAGGTAAGGTTATGTTAAGTAGGTAAATTGTCGTAAGTTCCTCGTACGCCAGAAGAAAACTACTGTCGTGGAAGCAGGTTCGTTCTAATGAAAATCATTCGGTAAGTGCTTGGTTATCCTTGTTCCCTTTATCTTAATCTAGCACATATTACATTCAATCAAAACCATCATTAATATTTTGTCGTTATTTAATAATTTAAGATATATCCATTCGGAGCCCCACAATTTTCATTTGCATAGTTTCAGCTGTAACAGTTTAAAAAATATATATTACACTTTATACACCCAGCTGTGGCTTTAACTTCAGTTTGTGGAGTCATATTTCAAAATACGTGAACAATAATCAATTTCATTGGCCTGTAAGGTTTTGTGTAAACTGGCTTATGTTATTTCGTCATTGAAGTTGGCTACACTAGCTTAGGAAAGGTCGCGTATTGACCACAAATTTAATGTTTTTCTTAGTTAATGATTTTTACGTCGATTCACTATCGAACCGTAGAATCCAAATCCAAGTGTTCAGACCATATAGTCCAACAGAGCTTGTGAAAACATGTATTTTCACAAGGGTTTGCATTTTGCGCGTACGAGAATCTATAAGTCAATCCAATATTAGAACGACCTACGGGACGCGCATGTCTCCCCGCCCCTTCACCCCGCCACTTTCTCCGTCACTTGTGTAGACGTTAACCCATTCATACCCACTATTTAAATAAATTAATTAATGTTGTTTAATTTTAATTACCCACTTACGCATAAAAAATAACACGATTTACGAATTTACATAATGGTGGTGATAGTATTACAATATACATATTGCATTTTCTGTGGCATCAGATTCATCAAATCGGCTAAGGAATTAATCCGAAGTAGAAAATATCATCATTGCCATTTAACAAAAAACTATTATGACTCAGATGATTCACTCGAAACGTCAAAAGCCAACGAATCATTATTATTGTCCTCGAGTTCATCAACATTATTATCGACATTCCAAAATTTTTGTTTGATACCAATTATATGTCGAACAAAATTACCCCAATGCTCTGGCGTAACTTTTTCGATTCCTTCTTGCATGAGTGTTCTCACGTCACTTATCTTGAAGGAGGTATTGTTGACTTTTACGTGGTGTTTTACTATCGACCACACTAATTCAATTGGGTTTAATTCGCAATGATAGGGAGGTAATCGGAGCACAGTTTTGTTTGCTTCGCTCGCAGTGACATCCACCACATACTTGTCATATATCCCCTGTACGAGCTGGCAACCCGCAACAATTCCGCTTTAATCATTGTCGTGTCAACATTTACTTCCCCTTTTTCTTCAAGCCACTTAATAATGTCACCTTTTTTCCACTGTTTAGTTGGAAGCTTGTCTAATTTGACAGAATGATATGGGGCATTATCCATCTATGCAACAATCTTCATCAAGAGATGGCAAAATATTTTTAAACCACTCCAAAAATGTTTCCCCATTCATTTCGTCGTGATAATCTGCAGAATTTTTTTTAGATTAAAAAATTAACAGACCGTTCGGAACAAATCCTGCGCCACTTCCGATGTGTAACACTATTGACCGTTTTCCCTTACCTGTTGGATTAGAGGGTCCCACGGAAAGGCCGCGTGCGAAAGCATCTCGTCTCGATTTAACGGTATTATCAACCCAAATTTTTTTTGATACATCACCTGCATTAATCCAAGTTTCATCGAGGTAGTATATCGTACGACCTTCCCTACGGTGTCTCTCGATAGCTCGTAAATAATCTCTACGCCAAAGAATTAAGTCTTCACGCTCCGTCAACAAACTGTCACGTTTTCGATTGCAATATTGAAAACCTAATTCCTTTACTATCTTATGGAAAGTGCTGCGTTTAAAATTTGGTAAGGAATCATCGTCGTTAACTGCCTGTAAAACTTTATTGATTGTCGGATATTGTTTATTAAAATAAAAGGAATGAACTTCTGAAGGATTGGCATTTTTATCGAATTCGTCGATTTTTGTAAATATGGTCAGTCGCTGTCTCTTATTATTTGGTGATTTAACTTCACCAGTTCTGACATATCGTAGCAATGTATTTTTTACGGTGTGTACCCCAATACCAGTCTGCTCAGAAATTGAGTGAATGGCACACGTTTGCGACATATTAGGAACCTCAGATATTAATTTTTTGTACATATTTACTATCATCCTGCGTTGAGGTTTGTGTACCACCCATAAAAGAAAATAAAAACTGATCAACACCTACATTCTGTAATGTTACATAGTACAGTATTTACATTCTACATCATTGATTTATAAAAATGCACTATTGCAACTTGGATAGATATAAATGAAATACACAAATAATGCCTACTTGTCCTCTTTTGTTCTTTAAAATTGGCGATAATGAGCTTGGCTGAATATTCATTTTACCTCACGGTGTGAAAGGGTTAATTTTTCAGAAGCGCGGGCACCTTAAGCCGTGCGCGGGGTGATGCGACGAAGGCGGGAGGGTGGGGTATGCGCAGTGATTTCGAACCACCGTTGGTTGTTCTTACTTTGGACAGACAGTAGTACTTATATGAATAAATATTGTTTTTTTTTTCAATTAGGGAAATTCTTTAATAATGCTTTTTCTTTTTTTTTTTTAATCCAAAGAATTGTTTAACTAAGGTAATTTTTTTTAATGAAAAATATTTAATCACATTGGGGTCACCAATAACCGGTCAGTGGCTGAGTTGGCATCGCGTTTGGGTCTCACCCAGGCGTCGTGAGTTTAATTCCTCGGCTGGCTCCTCCATTATGACACAAGCAACATCTTCCGCTTACTGTGATGGTAGTATGAGATTTTCAAATATTGTCAGGTTATTTGTAACCAGGGAATATTTGTCTTTCTTTTTAAAAAAATATGTAATGAAGGAGGTGTATATGTACATCTGACTGCATTACCTTGTGAATGGAAGTGTTAAAACGATTTAATTATTAATGCTTGATTTATTAAATACAATGCACTCTCTTTAACTTAAATAATTAAATATCAGAAGACTTGGACAATGAAGGAAGGTGTTGAACCGGACGGAGTTGGGAAACGAATGTCAGAAACCCAGCTCTGCAATCGTGAAGCAGAGCTGCCGGCTCGCTGGCTAGCTGGGGATTCCAGTGCGGTTTGAAAAAATATCTAATGAATAGGTACCGCCACAAAATATAAAATAATAAAGCCATCGATCCAGTTTATATCACATGATCCATAATGTAGTTGTATTGGATCTTTGTGGGGTTATTATCATGTCAACAGAAACACCATTTGACTGCTAAAAATTAAAGGTCAGTGGCTGAGTTGGCATCGTGAGTTCAATTCCTCGGCTGGCTAAGTCCTCCATTATGACACAAGCAACATCTTCCGCTTACTGTGATGGTAGCAAGAGATTTTCAATTATTGTCAGGTTATTCGTAACCGGAGAATATTTTCCATTCTTAAAAATAAAAATAAATGAATGTGTGTACATTTAAAGAAGGATTTAGGTAGACATTTGTTTTAATCTGTGTTAAAAATTCAGTCATTTTATAAAAATAAGAACTTAGTTTAAAAAAAATTAATCAGTATAGACATGTGAAAGATCAGTAGAAAACAATAAATAAAAATATAATTACCTAATAACTAGAGACCGGAAAAAACGCAATGTGCAATTTCTATTGGCATCTTTTCATACATAATGCATTTTTTTTACATGGTTAGTGCAACTTTTGCATTTTTCCTCAAAAAAATCATATTTTCCAAAAACGAAAAACATCGTATTATTATTATCAATTATCACAGTTAGCAAATATGTTTTTACTGAACTTACAAGAATAGGTTCTGTAATTATTCTATTGTATACACAACACTATTACGTTTGGAAAGTATATCTGTTTCTGTAATAGTCAGTTGCTCTGATAAATCGATTTGAATCGGATTGTAAAAAAGTCTGTGGAGTAACCGGTCGGTTGTTCTAAACAAATTTAACTAAAAATAAACAGCTTTTTTATTTCGAACATTTTTGTTGGTTACTTTAAAATAACTAGAGACAGTGAAAAAATATTCTACTACTTAAATATGCTCCTGTTACATCAGTAAATGTTGAGAGAAGTTTTTCGATTTTCAAACACATGTTTACTGTTAAAAGGCATAATTTCGTCTAGTAAAACATTTAAAAATACTTAGATGTTAACTTTTTTTTATAATTGTAAGAAACAAATTAAATATAAGGTTTTAATATTGTTTTTTACTGTGTTTATAAAAATGTTCCTTTTATTAAAATTACCCACAATTTAATAAAACAATTTCCAACATAAAAGTAATTAAATTTAAAAAAATCGTAAATCTTAATTGTTTTAGCGAATCCAAAAATTGCATATTTTTTCTAATCCCTTGTATTTTTGTTTTCAAGTTTTGGTGCATTTAAATGCGCATGTTGTTTTTATTTTTCCTGTTTCACGAAGTGCGAAAAGGTATCGTATTTTGTAAAACAGAAACGTGAAGACGGAAACCGTTAAATATTAAAATAAGAAATATCAAACTCATTTCCGTTACTTCTATGTTTTCAAAAACAACGTCGTGTACTTATACAGAATGAAACCCATCCAAAACATCAATTACATCACGGGTAAAGAAAGCGCCCCTGGCGATAATTTTTCTAGACCCAGGGCCAAACCAGTATATTATGTTGATAATTTTTATTTAGCGGAGTGGACTTCATCTAAAGGCTTGCGGGTCGCGGGTCGCAAATTGTAAATCACTGGTATATAGTACATGTATTATTTATATTAATAGACGGGCCCAAAACTTCCCATTTTCCCTTCTCCACAAAATAAAAAGTATTATAAATTTGAGTCATTTCTCATCAAGACATCTTCCCCTTCGTTATCCGAGCTGGTCTCACCATCTGCGTCATAGCTGTCTCCATCAGAGACGGACATGGCAACGGGCCTATTCTGCGCGATTGTGTCTCCGGTGCTGGAAGCCATTTCGATGTCCTCATCCTCAACCATCATATCCATAAGATAGCTGGAGCCAGTCGACACGTCCATGGTCGAGGAAGACGAAACGATTCCCCGTTCGGAGATATCGTGGTACATGTGCTGGTCGGAATAAGATGCGGTAGAGTGTTCCGATGCGCCCAACTGGAAAGAGAATACTTTTTTCATTTTAATATTATATTATACGTCTTGATATTTCCAGTATCGGGATGAGCTGTCGCCAGTGTAAATGTGATGTTGCTCTAGTTATACTTACCGTCATGCTATATTCCTTTGTATCTTACCCCCACACGGTTGTCTTCGTGATATTGATTTGTTGGTAACTTACTCATACGCGGTTGTCTTCGTGATATTTACCTATTCTTTATTTATTTACTTATTATTGACCTAACCTAGTTCGCCTCAGGACAGGATTTCCTAGTGAGGACTATGAAAAAAAATTCTATAATATATGTATATATATATATATATATATATATATATATATATCTATTTTTTATACTTATGCCTTAATTTAAAATGTCAAAATTATATATAAATTAATGTTTTAAAATATGTTTGTAGCTTACCCCCACGCGGGTGTCTTCCTGATATTATTGCTTTGTTTGTAACTTACCTCCATACGGTTTTTTCGTGATAAAAAACACTGTTTTTTTTTTGTAATGTGGATTACAAATTTTTGGTTACGTTTATTTACAAAAACGCACGACAAATTATTAAACAAACTTTTCTCTACCTTAAAAATCATATTCGTATTTTAAATATTTTGTAAAACATACAATGGAACGGTCAGAAAAAAAGTAATATTTCTGATTGGATTTTGATAAATGCTAAGCCTATGTAAATTTATAAAATATTTTTCTATTTAAAAACATTATGTTTTTCGTATTGCGTAATAATACTATCATTATTTTGAATTAATAAATAATAACTCTCCGACGTCCCTCTCCCCATTTCTTAGTGATATTTTTCTGTTGTTACTTACCTCGCATTGTTATTTTAGTTATATTTCTCTGTTTGCAACTTTCCCCCTCGCCGCCATCCTACTTACATTGCTCTGTACGAGTATGTTACCCTTACGCCGTTGATTTAGTGATATTGCCCCGTTTGTGACATACCCTGACGCCGAATGTGCTGGAATGGTTGGAGGTGAAACTTGCATATCCCAAACTGCGCGTCGACGGTCGTTGGTGAACCCCCACTCCATCGCCCGCGCCGCCGCTCTCACTGGAAGCATCCGATAGGCTTGTACTCTAAAAGTAACAGTTAGATGTACAATTAGGTCTGAAAATATGTATGTACATCCTACCTATCCTAAGTGGAAGAGTTTAAAAGTTTTTTTCCCTAACCCATAGGCATTACTTAATAAATTGTAGCCTAATCTAACCCAACCTAAACCGATCGAACTTTACCTTATCTAACATGGCAATTTTGGAATTTTATTCAACCATTTTAGCAAATGCTAGGTTATGTTGGAAAACCAGATTTCCTAAATGTTTTCGATGATTTTTTTGTTTATCATGGAAATGGATTTTATTTAAGAACTCCGCTAGTCTAAAACTCTCGAACCCAGAAAAAGCAAATGTATCGATAACCTCTTACGAAGTTATCGCTTCGCTGATTTGTCTCGAACACGTGTTTAACTCATTGTCGAGGAGCTCACTAAGTTAGTAAACCTCAAGTCTTCGGAAAAATTAAGCTCTGTGGAATAAAATAGCGAAAAAAGGTTTAAATATTTATTTCTGACCAAAAAGGATCGAACGTGAAGTATGCTGGTGTATGCATAAACTTACATCTGTCACATTAAAGAGAGACAGTAGCCAAGTATGAAAAACCTCATCTTCTTCTGCCAAATGGGGAATATTTGGAGCGGTGGGACCATTTGGAGCGGGGGGGCCATTTGGAGCAGGGGGACCATTTGGGGCGGGGGAAGTTAATCGGGACATAATAATAAAGATTTCTAAAAATACATTCAGTTAATTTGACAGTAATTTTTTATTTTCGTAAGTATGGTTTTTGACAGGTTTAGATCTTAAATTGAGAACGCTTCTTAATAAAATTTACAGTGACCTTTTTAATTGTTTATATGGGTAGTATGGGTAGGGGGCCTCCCTCTATGCAATACTGATCTGAAACAAAACTCCTTCATAGATCGCGCATTACAAATTCACAAAACATACTCCTAGCAATAAATTCATCGAAGTATAACTGTGCACCGCACTCCTGTCTCATAGCGATCTTTCAAATATGTGTAACTTTTAAATATATATATATATTTTTTATAGCTACTTAGTACTTTACGGTGCTCATTTTTTTACTATTTTTATTTAAAAACAAATATTACACTTCAACTGTATCAATCCCCTCATCTCTTTCCATGTGAATTGTCTTTTTCTATGGAATTTTCCATAGAAAAAGAAAACTCACGTGTAATCTGGATGAAAAAAAGTATCGTGTAAGAACGTCTTTACCCCCAACCCATTCCAAGTTCTTATATTGTAACTTTTTTCGTTTGTCTTCATTTGCTTAAAAGGAAAACTATAATTGATTAAATTAATGTGATTCTTTGGATGTACTTATATTACCGGTGTCTCCCAAATAAATACATTTGATAAGACGTTGGTTGGTGCAGTGGGTATAATTCTAAGAATAACGCAAAAAGGTTAGGAACTGAAAAGCAATCTTAGGTAGTTACAACAAGTCATTTATTTTGATAGTCGTGTGCTAGTCTGGGAATTATTATTACCTGAAATGCACATTTTAGAAACTAAGCATGTCTGTGAATTTGGTCATTTCTTATAGTTATTACAAAAGGATATATCACATTTTGTGTGTATGTAGGATATCTAAATAAGCACCGGTAAATCAAACATTTTGACAATCAGCGTATATAATTTTCAATAATAGCAACACAAAACAGCTGTCCACTTGTCAAATTCAACTGTCTCAATGTCCTATGCATAACATAACCTTAAAAGAATTTGATATTCTCCGATTGAATACTACAAAATGGATAAATTGAGATCAAGATATAATATGTTGAATGGTATATTCGTTGCCGGCGCGGCTGCAGTGTTGGGGACGGTCGTGTTTTCAATGGTAGCTCCTCTGTTTCTCTCTTCATATGAAAGTAAGTTGACAAGATTTACGGTAGAATATTATTTCATACAATAATACTGCCATCATAAGTAAAAATAAATAATAATAAAAACAGTATCTTCCGTTAGACTCTCGAGGATGATATGTGCTTTTTACTTATGGGGGCAGAATAACGGTCTGAGAATGTCCGTCTATTAACCACCGAGTTTGTTTTCATTACAGAAAAAAACCCAAAGAAAATAGAGGATGATTTAAATGAGGAAGGCGTCTGGCCTAGAAATGAACATAAGTAATTATTACTTTTCATTTATAACAATTTAGCACCCTTTCATTTTTCCATCATAATGGTTTGTTATTAAATTGTTGATAGAGTAACACTAACAATAATAAACTGACAATTCATACACAATATAATAAATATTCAGAAACTATTCATTATTGAGTAAAATTACACAATCCCGCTTCACTGTTAATACGCATAAGTTTTTAAAATAAAACTTCGTTTCAGATTACTAAAAAGTAGAAAAAAATATTTGCATATGCACAAACACAAAATAATGTATTTAAATTTCAATTATAAAAATATTTTTGTAAGCGTAAGTTTCCTGTTTTTAGTTAGCGAATTGGTGCCATGTTGAATATTATTCGATATGAAATGAAACCAATACGTTAGTGCCAACTTAAAAAATTATTGTCAGGTCATTAAAAAAATCTATGCATACTAATTACGTACTAATTCTGTGAAAAGTAATATAAAGTCTATTTTCATATGAAGCGGTAACTTGGTGATTCATTATAATTTAAAAAATAAAGCAATAACTTTGTTTACATCACTTTTATTTATACTTAACCAACCGGGTTTCGCTACTGCCGTAGCTTCGTCAGGACAGTATAATGAAACCCGGTTGGCTAAAGTATAAATAAAAGAGATGTAAACAAAGTTATTGTTTTATTTTTAAAATTATAATATAAAGTCATTCAAATTGATAAAAACAAGTCATTAATATATTGTATTACATGTAAAATAGGTTTTTTTTATATTTATTTTATGAGTGATTGAATAATAAACAAACATTTTTTTAACAACCTGGCGATATTTTTTTAGTTTGGCACTAATGTGTTGGTCTAGCTTCATATCGATTAATATTTCTAATCTGAAGCAAAGTTTTATTTTAAAACCTATGCGTATTAACAGTGAAGCGGAATTGTGTAATTTTATCAATTAGTCTCACAGAATCCAGCTGCGTACAAAAATTATATTCTTATTTATTGTTATTGTTAGATTTTATCCACCAAAACCATGTAATAGTCTTAAAGTAGTTTAAGTGTAAATAAATATAAATTGTTTCGAAACACTTCCAATATTATTATTTTTTTTTGGGTTTATGAATGTGGTTAAAATGAAGCATTTCAAGCAATGACATAATATATACATTGATATTTTAGTCATGGCGCTGTATAATCTACAACTTGAAAGTTGTCATTCAGTACAAACTTGCATCAACATCTAGTCCGCCGAGATTTCCCATCGGATACGCAAAATATGTATCCGTTGAATGCCGACGTATCTGATGGGCAATGTAAAACATTGTTTTATATAGAATATAAGTAGCTATTCTGGGGAAACTACTTATGATAGATATATACATTTTTTTAATAAATATCTGGTAACACGTTATCTGGTAAGACGGTACAATTTACAAAAACATAATTTTGCAAAAAACAAGTAAGTTATTACGAAACTAGACTCAGGTGGTGCACGGCAAGACAAGCACTATTTTACCCTCGGCATACTACGAAAATATTAACTCGTGGAGCTCGGCTTTCCAAAGGTTAATGCAATCGTGTAACTCTGTCTCTCTCACACAAAGGAAACTTTCATGCATACGGTAATGTGTATCGAAGCAGAATTCGCCAAGCGTTGGATTGTTCTCCCATCAAAAGAGAACGTTAGCTGGGTTTAGACCGTCGTGAGACAGGTTACTTTTACCCTACTGATGACCGATCATTGCGATAGTAATACTGCTCAGTACGAGAGGGCCGGCAGTTTTGGACATTTGGTTCACGCACTCGGTCGACCGGCCGGTAGTGTGATGCTACCATCCACAGGATTAGGCCTGAACGCCTCTAAGGCCGTATCCCGCCTAGGCAAATCGAGCAGTGATACGTGATGTGAGTTCCGCGAGTTAAAAGGCTCTCTAAACAATGTGACATCTATCAGGCGTCCCCCATCCGCGGGGGCCTCCGTCGAAGCCCGACGAGGCAAGGCGAGCACTGCGCAACATGGTTAAATGTCCCGGCGCGATGGCGCCCTGTCCCTGACCAAGCTTAAGTTCGACGTCGGAACTTGGAATCGTCCGCAGATGACCTTCGTACCTGCCAGGGTGTTGTGCTCGGTAAAACAGTGTCACGCTGCGATCCCTTGAGACTCAGCCCTACGCCAAGAGATTCATCCAATCGTCTCCACGGAGCGTCGGCCCCCCCACCAGCCGCAATTTGACAAAGAGACTAAAAAAAAAATCTCCTTTTTAAGGTCAAACCATAAAATTTTATCATTTTAATATGTAAAAAACTTTTTTTGAGCCGCTCATTCAAAACATTGAAGACTGACTAAAGTTCACCTTTAAACCCCTTTGCCAACAGAACAGAAGCCGTTGAATATTTTTTACAGCAAACTTTTGATATTTCACGAAACGGGCTCGCGGGCCGCGGGTTGTGCATCACTGTTCTAAACCTTGAGAGTGATTCAGAATCACAAATGACAACTTTGACCCGACCCCATCAGAAGATCAACTCGATAAGTATAAAAGTGCTGAATCCAATAAGAGTCATCATAATTATGTGTGATCTGTATATAGTATGACAATGTTAATTTATAAATACATATTGATGATGCATTCCGATTCTCAATAATTAATCATGGTTTAAAATTAGCAAACATGTGATACAATATTGTCTAAAAATTAATATCAAAACTATAATAAAAAGGGTCATTATTTCAAAGTTCGATTAAAAGATTATTCAATTTATTGGAATAACTTATTGAAGCTTTTTTAATATTTAATTTTTAGTGTGCCAAAATTACCCATCGGATACGCAAAATTTGTATTCATTGAACGCCGGCGTATCCGATTGGCAATGTCAAAAATCATTTCTCTGAATATAAGTAGATATTCTGGGGAAGCTGCATATGTTAGATATATATTTTTTTTTATATATACACATTATCTAGTAAGACAGTACAATTTACAAAAAACATGTTTTTGTAAAAAATAAGTAAATTATTACAATAAAATGGTCTCAGACAGGCTGCGCACAGATTTAATTTCGGCACACTACCGAAGTATTAAATCGCAGGAGCTTGGCACTCTGTTATCTTCGATGAATTAAAAACATATTTTTACACAATGATTTTCCACCAATATCATTTCTATAAGTAACTTCAAATCTTGTAGACATTGCAAAGGATTTCAGGTAGATAGCAAGCCTCTATACACATAATAAGTACATATTTACCAAAATATTAAACTCTTGTTCCTCATTTTAATTTATTTGTTATCTTTTATTAGATAACAGTGGCGAAATAATAATTAATAATTACTTTTATGACTTAGTCAGAAATAAGTACATGCAAATATGACTATCCTCATACAATATGATACATAATGAATGTACTCGTATATATTACACACTATAATTTTTCACACTCAGTTTCAGTTCGGTTTGCACTGAAAGAGGTTGTCAGACTTCCGTAATATCAAAGTCCTAGATTATTAATATTAGTTAGTCACAATGAAACTGTGCATTGTGGTGGCGGTTTTTTTAATATCATATTGTTTAGTGAATGTTAACTCTCAAAGTACTTTTGAAAAATGGCATCCAAAATACCTAGCAGAAGTGCTGGCTAACAAAACCAAAGACTTCACGGGCCGCGTGCACACTCAAATGGACGAAGCTTCAAAGAAAAGACAAGAAATTCAAAGAAGCATAACAGACTTCCTCGGAAATACGCGGGAAAACGTTTACAAGACGATCAGTGAATATTTAGAAAAGGCTGACAAGGCCCGATCGAATGCAATAGAAACTGTGTCAAAAAGTGTAGCCACTAATGTTTTGAACAAAAATGTGATAACAAAATATAATCCTGATATGTATTTAGACACCGTTCAATTAATTTCCAAAAACGGTTATCCAGCTGAATCGCATACTGTTCTAACAGATGATGGATATCTTCTGATGATGCATCGGATCCCTCATGCCAGGGGGGCGCCAGCGGGCTCATTCGGCCGCCAAGCCGTTCTACTTCAACACGGGCTTCTGGCCAGCTCTTCCAACTTTGTCACCAGCGGAGTAGAAAAGGGTCTGGCGTATATTCTCTCTGAAGCCGGCTACGACGTGTGGATGGGCAACTTCAGAGGAAATACGTATTCCCGCTCTCACATATCCCTATCAATAAAAGATGCCGCTTTCTGGAACTTCACATGGCACGAGTGTGCCATGTACGATCTACCGGCCATGATAGACTATATCAATGAGATTAAAGGAACAAATGACTTGCTCTACATTGGTCATTCAATGGGCACCACCGCACTGTTTGCCTTGCTGTCAACTCGTTTAGAATACAATAACAAAATGAAAGCTGCTTTTACAATGGCACCCGTAGCATTCATGACAGGAGTAAGAAGTCCTATTAAAATGCTGGCTCCGTACGCTAACAACATTGAGTGGATCGCCAAATACCTCGGAGCGAACGAGTTTGTACCCCAAGGGGTGATTTTCAAGTGGCTCGCAAGCGTTGGCTGCAAAGTAAACAGCTACAGCGAAGAGATTTGTCGTAATTTATTATTCCTCGTGGCAGGCTATGATCCCGAAGAGTTCAACAATGAAAATTTCCCCGTAATATTAAGTCACACACCTGCGGGGACTTCAACGAAGACAGTTCTTCATTTTGCCCAAGAAATCCGAGATAAAGGAAAGTTCCAGCAATTCGACTATGGTGCGGAAAAAAATTGCATAGCTTACAATCAGACTACTCCTCCGGAATACGAAGTTCGCAAGATAACATTGCCGATTGCCGTGATTTGTTCATCCAATGATTTGCTGAACAGTCTTAACGATTCCATGCTTTTATACGTTCAGCTTGCAAATCCCATTGAGTATTATAAAGTTCCCATGGAGGAGTTTAATCACTTGGACTTCTTATGGGGAATCAATGCTCCGACGCTCGTGTATGATAAAATACTCACGTTGATGAAGAAATATGAAATCAAAGAAAAACTTTTTTGGCCAATTTCCTTCAAGTTTCAATATTCCTAGAATTTCTGTCTCATCAAGAGTAAGTGGTAATTTCACTTGCACTGAGGAATAACGGTATTCTTCAACTGGCAGACTAGACTAAGCTCAAAGCCTAGGGTAAGCTGCAACTACTTCATAATTCTAATATCTTTTAGCAGCGATAAAATTATATGAACTGATTTGAGCGGTTTTAAATGATGAATTCCCACGCTATGCATTATCAACTTCGAGTCCAAAACCAATATCGTCATTCTACGTGAAATACAAAAATGTGAAATTTTTGTCTAAATGAATATACAAAATAATCTGTTTTTTATACTATTACAAATATTAAATAATTATTTATTTTACTACACCAGATGTTTTCATTTTAACCTAAAAATAATGATGTTCGCACAATTTAACTAAAAAACAATAAGTAGGTACCGAAAATTTATTTTGTAAATGTTTAATTATAAGAACATCGGTATTATTATCATTGACCTTTAATTTATATTATTTTGAATAACAACTCTTCCAAACATAGATATTACATATATTATACATATTCCTAACACATATATATTTTTATGTTGTATAGATGATTGCAAAACGCAATACATATTATTAATTAATTATAATTCATTAAGGATATCATCTCTGGTAGTATTTCACACGCAGCCAGTAGCAAAGACAGTGATAAGTGACAACAAAACCGATTAGTTAATTTCAAGGCACTGTCTGCATCTCGACAGTACGTGAAGTGGTAATTAGTAAGTTACCGTTAAGTACCAATTTAGTTAACTGGATTAGAATCTTTTCTATTCTTTCGGTTATGTATGCTATGTGCACATCCTTGTAGTTAGGTGGGGGCTATTGTTGCGGTGTTTTTGCTACTGGCTGCATTTAACCTACGCATTAGAGACTGAATAATTCAAAATCAATCTTATTGTTATCACCATAAAAATACCAATTTTAATTACCAATTTACAAGTTTAGTGCTTAAGGTTAAACGAAACGGGATACGCGCTCACTGATGGCGCTAAGTCAAATATTTTAGAAAAAAAAACTTTTTTTAGCACTTAACGCTTTTAAATATTGAGATGAATTGTTTGTCGGCGGGTGTAAATATGGAATATGAAATGGACTAAATTGTTATCATGAATTTAAAGCTCAAGCAATATAAAACTTATAAAAAGACTGTATGTGTTAGTTTAGCAATAATGTATTGAATTTTTATAAGTTTCATGAAGGACTTGAGCTTTAAACTTACAATAACAAATTATTCCATTTCATATAACTTAACATTATGTCAATAAAACAATTATACTCTAAAACAATACTACTATAAATACAAAAAAAAAACAAGAAATAGCAACAATCACACATATTAGAAACACTAGATCTCAGAGTCAAAAACACATACAACAAGGAACCACAAACACAACATTTGAACAAAAAAAATTCTATTTTTATAAACAATAATTATTAGCCTGAAACACTCATCCAAATTGAAAAAACCTTCCAAGAAAAGATAAATGTCGCCGACAGGACTCGAACCTGCACCCTTCTGATTGCCGGTCAGATGCTCTACCGTTGAGCTACGTCGGCTTATCGCAAACCCGCCAAGTTAATCAATATATACTATGTCTACATTTTATTGGTGAAAAATGCTTTGACTTGCTTTAATTTGTCTCGACGCCATCTATTGAGGGATTTAGCCGTTACAAGCCTTTCTCATACTAATAAAGTTGGTTGTTTACTGGTGAAATATAATAAAAAACAGTAATTATTGAATGAAACACTAGTATATATTGATTAACTTGGCGGGTTTGCGATAAGCCGACGTAGCTCAACGGTAGAGCATCTCAGCAATCAGAAGGGTGCAGGTTCGAGTCCTGTCGGCGACATTTATCTTTTTTGGAAGGTTTTTTCAATTTGGATGAGTGTTTCAGGCTAATAATTATTGTTTATAAAAATAATTGTTACCCTTTGCGCTATGCACAAAAATCTTGTCTTAAAAACTTTAGTTTATCAATTAATAAAAAAAACTTCTTATACTACGGTACTAAACTCTACAACAAAATCCCACTAACCTTCAGAAATCACAACAGGCATAATAAATTTAAAAATCAAATAAAACACTGGATACGTTACATAGGGAGATCTGAAATAGAAAATATATTAACACCAAATACAAACTAACACCGAAACCACTCAACTCAACAGCACTTAAAATACACCTCACCTTACAATTATTTTATTTTTTTCATCAAGCACATCAATTTAAAATAATGTAATTTCATATTTTGTAAATGAAATCCTCAGCATGGGAAATCCCGTGAAGATATCATTATTTGTTATCTTGTTACAAAAAAAAAGATAATAAAACATTATTATTATGTTCCGTGCGTATACCCACCAACAGATAATTCATTTCAACATTTAAGTGCTGAAAGTGTTTTTTCTAAAACATTTCAATTAGCACCATCTTTGAGGGTGTATTATTTTTCGTTTAGCCTTAATTATTATTTTTATTTGATGCACGCAAGATTTAAAAGTGCCCGGAGCCAGTGGAACTATGGCATCCCTATTTGGAGAATGTTGTGAGGATGAAAGAAGATGGGGAGAAGGAGAGGAGTAAATGGAAGGCTAAGAAATACCTGGCTATTCTGCAAATCTAGTCACTAAGCATAGCCATTTCTAGCAATGTTTCTATTGAGAATGTTGGTCTCTCAACAGGGTGATGCTGACAATATCTTCTATACAAAGTGCAAGTATCCTTGAACAAGCTGCAAGTACCTGTACTATTATAAAGTTCAGACTGTAAAAAAGGGGGTTGGATCCAACATGACAAACTGCTACTTAACTAACTAACCATCACACCATTTCTTCGCAAGGGTAAACAGAGAGGACGGACCGCTGAATAACTCGATCTTGGCATACACTTCTTGCTTCATTCACATTCATACATCGTCTAATACATTCTCTTCTATTATTCCGACTTCTGACTCAAGTATTTGATTCACTTCATCGTGCCATGTCATCCCCGGGCGTCCCCTGCTTCTTCTTCCATTAACATTTGCGTCATATATTCTCATCACACTCCTTTCTTTGTTCATTCGGTCTACATGCCCAAACCATCTAAGCGTCCCTTTCTTAATCTTGCTCATGACGTTTACATCAGCCTTGCATTCTTTACGAATCTCAATATTTTTCACCCGATCATAAATGGTTTTACCACACATTCGCCTCAGAGATCTCATTTCTACGGCATTCAGTACTTTCATCCTTCCTCTGCCAGTTCCATGCCTCACTGCCATACATCAGGGTTGGTACTCAAACTGCTACATTGCACAATGAATTGCCCTGAGAAGGTTGGTTTCACATTCCTTTTTTTGGTAAATTGCTTAATAATGTTCACCTTGAGAAAGGCGATTGTTGCTTGATGTTCACCTTGTATTTCCCACCGGGGAAGCTGGGCCAGGTAGAAGACTGGATAGATTGGGCAACTCAGTAATAAAAGGGTAAAAACTGCGGTAATTACGGTTGAATCGGTCACCATAATATCCTTGATGCAGGTACACAATATGTGTATATACATATATATCCGTCCACTGCCAGATTTACGCCAAAATTACGCCGGCATAAATCTCCGGCCAAAATTATGCCAGCCAAAATCACAGTATCTGCCGAGATCTGGCAGTGGACGGATGCGTCTGTCCGCAGCGCTCGGATTAGCAACATTTTTTTACGAATTATTTGGTTAATAATGAGCAGAAAAAGACCAAGTTAGAAATCTTTTTTATACGTGTCCGGCTGGCAGTAAAACATGCAAACGCGAGCTCGTAAATTTATTAAAATACTGTACTTTTTAATAAGTTTTTTTTTTCTAATTATGTCTAATTATTTCATAATATCTAAGTAAAGTAGGTATGTAAAAAAAACTCTGAAATATATCGATTAGTACGTTCGTAAATAAATAGACAAATTGAAGGAGTTTCGTAGCAAAACTCATGCTCGGTATTTTTTATTAATGATTTTATTTAAAATAAAACTGAATTTCCGTTTACTGGCCAAGCTAGATAATATATTGATTTATAATACTGTATCATTAGGTGATACGAAATATTTGTGTTTTATAGCAAACGTTCATTTGAAAATATAAAAAACTGCACAGTGACCAACAGAAGAACTTTATTACATAAAAATATATTGATGGTTTTTCAAAATTTCAAATCACTATGCTAAATAAAATAACAATCCTTCAAAATCAATTTATGTTTTTTTGTGGAAAAGAGTCGACACGTCTAGAATTCGATTAAAAAAATTACTGTTTTTCAGTTGTGTCTGGTTATATCGCCTTAAATTTCAAGTATAGAAATTCTCTTCATTTCGATAAAATATAATGGCGATATACGATGGCAGGCAGGAAAGAGAGACAGAGCGCATGCTAAATGGGCTAGAACCAAAAAGTACTGAGTCAGTGTCAACATCGGTTTCCATTAAAGTCTGCATGGAAGGCATTTCTAGTGTGTATTATCTATTAAGTGTTAAAGTAGGGGATTGAAACCGCGATGCCACAGTGAGAAAATAAAATTAATTTAAAGTGTCTTCCTTAAACCGTTATTTAATTTCATACATACATATTATTTATGCACCATTTATCACTTGAACAATAATTAAATACAATATAATTCAAATAACTAAGAATACAGGCCAACGACTTGCGATTGTATATTGAGGAAAACTGATTTAGTAGTTTCTTGGAGGATGTCTGTAAGAAACTCGCTGGTTAACTTGTCGAATTCATCAGAACCTGAAAAAATAATGAAATTTCTAATTAGTTTTTTTTTTTTTACATTTACATCACCTAGGAAGACCTTAGAAATATAACTTCCCTTACGGCCTATGTCATCTTTAAGGTTGCTGTGTGGAGGGTCCTATTAAGAAGAGGAAGTTCTGGGAAGGAAAAAGTTATGAGGGGTGAGTAGGAATCTGGGGGTTAGTGTGTCCAGGAGTGATGGACGTATTAATCCATCCCTCCCACTATGGGGTAAGGCCATTAATGGGTCGAGAAAGTCCGGCTGGAGAAGTCAAGAAGTCTCTCAACCGGCCCCTTCCGGTTTGGCCCACCACGCAGTTGAAGAGCAGACGCATCTGCCTCCAAGACCTGGGCACCCCTTGCCGTAGCATACCACTTGTGGTGACCTATGGCAGAGGTGTTGGTTAACCAATGAATGATTCCCGGAGTGGCCAGTTATTCAGTTGTTCAAAGAAGCTAGGCTACAGTCCGCAATGGAGTGCTGATACCAATCCTGATGTATGGCAGTGAGGCATAGAACCGGAAAGGGAAGGATGGAAGTAGACTGAATGCATAGAGGTATACAAATGTAGTAAATATTAGCATTCAAAATATGGGTAACAACATGCGGCCAATTGACAACACAGAGATAACACGGACTTCAGTCGGTTACAAGCGCTCGCTGGGTATGGATCTCCAATGATAACTGCAAAATGCCTGCATGACTGAAAATGTCATTCTGGAAAAGATAGAAAAAGCAATTTTTTTTTAATGTCACACAAGAGTCCCAGCTGCTTCCAACCGTCTGCAGCCAGCAAGACTATGATATCCACAATTAGGTTATGTTGTGAGGCTGAAGGTATTGAGGAGGGGAAGGAGATAGAAAATAGGAAGGTGAGGAATTACCTGGCTATTCAGATGTGGTCACCAAACACGCCTAAAGCCATTTCAAACAACATTTCGATTCTAAATGGTGGTCTTTCACCAAGGCGATACTGAACATATCTACCACTGTGGAACGTGCCGCAAATATACTACATATTATTTTTAACGAATAAATTGTGAAATAACACATTTTATTAATAAGATTTACTTGCGCACGCTGGGATTTGAACCTGTGACCTCCTGATTCATAGTCAAGGATCGTAACCCCTCAACCACGGAGACCGTGAAACATTTCATCGGTTTTACCATAATCAATATTCGTGTAAATTGGCTTTTTAATGTTAAAATACTCAAAGAGCTAATGAAGTAGGCACGCCGGTAACTTAAATGCTCCAGGCCGTGGTGGAGAATTGTTCGCGGCGCGGCGACTCCGTTCGTTGAGTTTGTTCACGGTCAGAAGGATTTGGGTGACATCGCCAGCCGCCTCACCCCCTTCCTACTTCACACGCGGTAACAATACTTAACATTGATTTTACAAGGAACGTAAACTCTACTTATATACCACAAACTCAATGACTGAATACTGTAGAAATATAATCCTCGATGCGAATGTGATAAAACCATGTTAAAAGTGTGGATATCCATAAAAAATGTAAGACTGATGTCAGCGTAATGAATAAGATTAAGAAAGGAACACTAAAATGGTTTGGACATGTGGAGCAGATGAACAGAGAAACCCAGAAGAACATATCATGATGCGGAATTAGTGGATAGTAGCAGAAGTCAGGGACGCCTGAGGAAGAGATGGCATGACCAAGATAAAGACCAGTAAAATGTGTGGACATTTTCTTCGGGTCGTCAGGCCATCTCATCTGTGGGCAACCTTTGTTTCAGTTTTCCAACCTAGCATGCCAATCACCGATATAGAAATTTCAATTGATATGACACGTATCCAGCGCAATAATAAAATTAATATTATTACAGCGTAAAATTAACAAAGAAAAAATAATTAATATTTGTTGTTGTGGTCTGTGGTTTATCAGTTTCTATTGTTTTAAAATAAAGCCATTAATTTTCTAAAACAAATGCACATTACTTCTCCAACATTGTAAATAAACATTTGCATAAATTCAAACATTAAAAACATACAATGATGAGGGAAATTTTTGTAGCCATGAATGTATCCATAGAAAAGCGAAGAATTTTATATGACTAATTATAATAATAATAAATGGATTATTTCTATAGCGCCGTTTTCGTGAGAAAATCACCTCGATACCGCCCAATAGTCCTAACAGCCCAAAGCCAATAGGGCTATGTCAGTATCCCCAATTGAGGTATGTTGTGGGGCTGAAGGGAGTGTGGAGGGGAATTAGATGGGGAAGAGGAAGGTTAGGTAGCTGGCTAATTTAAATATAAACAAATTATTATAAATAAATTACAAATTAAATATAAATAAATTAAATTTAAACAAAGTATATTTGCAGCACGTTCCAAAGTTGTAAATACATTTAGTATCGCCCTGGTGAAAGACCACCATTCAGAATCGAAATGTTGCTTGAAATGGAAATACCCATGTTTAACGACCAGATGTGAAGAGCCAGGTACTTCGCCACCTTCTTCTTTCTTCCCCTCCCCATATCCTGTAGCCTCACAATATACCCTAATTGGGGATAGTATAGTCCCACTGGTGTGAACCACAAATTAATAATTCCTCTTTTGCGGTTTGCAACGAGTTTTTAATGTTTCCATATATGCAAACTTAGTGAACTTACTTCTGACGGGAAAATGTCCGGAAAATTCGCAAACTGCCAGACTTATACCGGACAAATCTTTAATTCCCACGGAGCTCTCTCTCGCCCACACGAATATCCTCAGCACAGAGTCGGGGGAACCATCCAAGGAATCTCCGCTCATCATGTAGAGGTTATGCGCTATGTTGTTGTCTAGCAAGAAGGAAGTCAGCTTGTACACGTGCAAACAGACGCTATCTATTTCGCCTTTCTTCTTTATTTGGAAGCAGAATCCTTGAGCTGGATAGTCTTCAGTGATTGTATACACGGGTCCCTTCAAATGGTGACATTTCTGAAAAAAATTAGGAAAGTTACATTGTAGGTTTGGTCATGGCTAGAGGGATCTGAAAATTTCATATTATTTTTCATTGAAATTCGCATTATTTTTTGTGGAATTTTTGGGAAAAGTGTTGGTATTTCACAACAAATGTGATCTTAGGTAAAAGTTTTGGTATTTTGCAGCAAAAAAGTGGTGGAAAGCAGTTTTCTTTTGTTTTTTGTTTGATTTTTTTTTGATGTTTTCAACTTAAAGGTAACTTGCATTCTATTTTGTGGCAATTGAAGCTTGTCAAAACCGTAGATAATTAAATATTTAGGATGTATAATATTACCTACTTTACTATTTTTAAATATGAAAAATTGAACTTCTCGTAAAAATTCGCATTATCTCAATTCAGAATTTTTCAGGTTTCTAGTCATGGCTTACGAAATAATGGAAGAAAGTTAGAAGTGCTCCGCATCAAAACCTCTGGTATACTGTTACTGTGCTTCTTCATAGAATGTTTTCAGATGAGGTGGCTTAGACATGTACTCAGAAAGACTGACTTCTGCATTAAATACTAAGTGAAATTCCAGAGGGAATATGTCCAGTGCGCCGCCACAGTCAAAATCAGAGTTGGGGATAGCAACTCCAGAGGCTGTGCGAGAGAAGCTGGGCATATTATGGACGGAGGCCGCTGAAGTAGCCCAGGACAGGGACACCTGGAGGCACCTTGTCAACACGATGGGTCCCCGACCCGAAAAGGACAAGGGGAAGATGAATAGATAAGAAATTCTTGTAGGATGTAAACACAAATACTTACCTATAAAATTAGGTCATTCTAAATAAATAATTTAACCGTGTCAAGGTGATAGCAACAATATAGATAATGTTAAGTTTGTTTACGTTTGGAGAATGATTGACCACTGAATACTCACAACTGTCTCGGTGGGGAGTCTATGATTGAGGATCAGCAGGTGATAATGCAGGTGATTCACGGAAGCCATCGCACACAGGCTATTGAAGCCAATTCTCAGATTTCTAAAATAAAAAAAACATGTAGTTAAAAAAGTCTGTTTTTCTCAGCAAAAACTATCTAACGGCGTAATGTAACCGTACAGCTTTTTCTGTGTGAAATCTGTAAGTCAAACCAAGTATTTTCAGTCAGCAAAGTTATTTAATCACGAATCACGAAGCTTTGAAATATTAATTTAAGTGTAGAAAATGGGAAAAGTCACTATAAATAATATGTATATTGTGTGTTCCATGTGTTTTTATTCAAATGGAGATATTTTGGGGAATGCTAGGTAGGTACTAGTTTCCTTATTCAAAGAAGACGATGATAAACACAAAGCAGGGATTTAATTCTGCTGATTCTTCATATGGTGGAAGAGAGTTGGTATAGGTCATAGTGGTGTGCTGAGGTTATTCAGCCAGTTAACAGCATCGGGAATCAATTGGTTCAGAACAGATGTGCCATAGGGAAACTGATGAAGGGGCCATTTTCCTGGCCCAACCAAATCCCACCACGAGATGTAGCGCCGTGATGTTGATGACATACCCAAATTTTTTTGTTCTAAATACAATAATATTATTAGCGTTGTTCTAGAATAAATTATTCACTATTAAAATTAAAATAACTTATGTATTACAAAATATAACCTTTAATAATGTATGTTGCAATGGGTAAAATGGTATCTTATGTTACAATATAGGCTGAATTCTTTGTTATCACTATGAAGGCAAATGACTCAAATTAATAACATAATATATTAACAGAACTGATTAAATAATAATATTGTGACACATTTAATTGCCTAAATCATAGTCCAGTTTATAAAAAATCTAATTCAAACCACAATCAATTCATGTATCGTGTCAAACTATAAAAAATAAATGGACAAAATAATAATAAACAACAATAAATTCAGATAAAGAGCTCACCAACTAATTAACTAACTAACCAACAGAATTCTTCAAGTAATAATCATTTCCAGCCTGTCATATAAATTCGTGGCTACAAGTGGTGTACCTCAAGGTTCACATTTAGGCCCAATACTTTTTTACTGTTTATTAATGATATTATAACTGTATTCAATAACAATGTTACGATCTAAAACTCTTGAAACTTGTAAAAACTATTGAAGATTGTTTTCACATTCGTAATTACAAGATTTAAAATTAACAAACTTATTTTAAATGTTAATAGATACCATACAATCAGATTTTTAAAATAAATTATCCTTTCCACTTTCAATATAAAATCAACAACATTTCCCTCGCATCTATCAATAAAATTAATGATCTTGGCATTATTTTCTATTCTAAATATAATTTCCTTATACACATCAATACAATAACAAATAAATAGTTAAAAACGCTTGGCTTCATTCTCCGAAATGCCAGAGACTTCAGGAATATTTCAACACTAAAATTCTTATACTTTCTTAGTTAGAAGTAAAGATGAATACATTCTACGGCATTATAAGGCTCTCGAATACAAATCCGAAGGTCGCGGGTTCAAATCCTGGCGTGCGCAAGTAAATTTTATTTAATTAATTTGTGCTGTTTCACAGTAAATTTATTTAATAAAATATAGTATATTTGCGCACGTTCCAGAGTGGAATATACTCTCAGTATCGCCCTGGTGAAAGACCACCATTCAGAATTGAAACATTGCTTGAAATGGCTGTTAGCCGTGTTTGGTGACCAGATCTGAATAGCCAGGTATTTCCTCACCTTCCTATTCCCCTTCTTCTTCCCCTCCCCAATACCTTCAGCCGCACAACATTTCCCAATTGGGGATGCCATAGTCTCACTGGCTCCAGACGGTTGGGAACAGTTGAGACTCTTGTGCGGTATTCATATAATTTTATTTTTTTTAAATCTCCATGTGGTCCCTTCACTATAAAATCCACTCTGATTCCATTGAAAAAGTTCAACATACATTACTAAGATATATATGAGTATATATATATATATATATATAACAGGTGTGTTCAAAAGAAAAGGTGAAATTTGAATTTTCGCAGGCTGTGTACATTCGATTATCGAATTTTTTGTTGTTGTTATGTTGGTACACATATGTTTATCATATGTTAGCATTATCAGCCATTTTGGATTAGTGGTTTGTTTTTGATAACTGGAAAGGTTAGTCAAGTTTTTATGTGTTCTTCGAATTTTTACTTTTGAAAAAAAATGGATCAAAGAATATGTATTAAATTTTGCGTTAAAAATGGAATAAAGTGCTCCAACGCACTTAAAATGTTGACTGTGGCATTCGGCGAGTCTACTTTGACTCAAAAAAGTGTTTATAAGTGGAACAAGCGCTTTACAGAAGGCCGAGAAGATGTTAATGACGATGAGCGTCCTGGAGTTGCAACCACGTCAACAAACGAAGAAAACATTGAAACAGTGAAGAAAATGGTTTTGGAAAATCGTCGAATCACTAATAGGGAAGTTTCAGAGGATGTTGGCATATCAATCGGCTGATGCCATGCAATTTTCTCGGATGTTTTGGGCATGAAACGTGTGGCAGCGAAGTTTGTTCCGAAATTGCTAAATTTTGAGCAAAAGCAACGTCGCATTAGTATCGCTCAGGAGTTGTTGAATGACATCAACGACGATCCAGATTTGCTCAAAAGGGTCATAACTGGTGATGAAATGTGGGTATATGGTTATGACCAATGGAAGCGGCCAGAAGAGCCAAGACCGAAAAAAACACGCCAAGTTCGATCAAATGCGAAGATTTTGCTCACTGTTTTCTTCGATTACAATGGCGTGGTGCATCATGAGTTCTTGCCAACAGGCCGTACGGTTAATAAGGAATACTACAAGGAAGTTATGCAACGTTTGCGTGAAGCAATACGGCTCAAATGATCAGAATTGTGGAAAAACAAATCATGGATTTTGCATCACGATAATGCACCAGCTCACACATCAATGCTTGTTCGTGATTATTTGGCCAAAAACAACACCGTAATCATGCCTCAACCACCGTATTTACCAGATTTGGCTCCCTGTGACTTTTTCCTATTCCCGAAACTGAAGAGACCAATGAAAGGAAAGCGTTTTGCCACAATTGATGAGATAAAGTCAGAATCGAAGAACGAAAGAAAAAAAAAGACTTAATGAAAGATTTAAAATTATTAAAACTCTCAGATAGAAGACTTATTTCCGACTTAACATATATTTTTAAATTATATTAAATTATATTGTTAATAGTATTATCGACAGTCCTGATTTACTTAGCCTAATCGCCTTTCAAATACCAACGAGAACTACTCTATTGAATTGTAACAATAATATCAGAACTGAGTCATTTAGATACTCCCTTGTACCTAGATTGCGTGTGTACCAGTTGGTAATACTTTCGCAGTAATATTAGATGTGTTTAACTGCACAGAATGTAGATACAAAAAGGCTATTATATAATACCTCTCCAATAAATGTTAATTAATCTCCGAGAATTTAGATTTAGGCAAGAGGTCTGTCTAGCATCGGCTCTGAATCCCGACTGACCGCTGTTGAAAGGCAGATATGATCATTCGAAAGATAGAAAGAGCGCGCCAATTCAGAGTGGAAGATACTCTCAGTATCGCCCTGGTGAAAGACCACCATTCAGAATTGAAACGTTGCTTGAAATGGCTTTTAGCTGTGTTTGGTGACCAGATCTGAATAGCCAGGTATTCCCAACCTTCCTCTTCCCCTTCTCCTTCCCCTCCCCAATACCTTCAGCCTCACAACATTCCCCAACTGGGAATGCCATAGTCTCACTGGCTCCAGACGGTTGGGAGCAGTTGGGACTCTTGTGAGGTATTCATATAAAAAAAAAAAAAAATGTGAAGAGCATTTAGAATAATTGGTAAATGACAATTCTAAAAATATTAATAAAACACGACATATTTAAGATAGATCAAAAATCTCAAGACGAATGTCTTAAGTAGCATTTAAAAAAACACTCTGAGTTTTTTCAAACCTGTAACATGTTAAATAATAGAACAAACCCGTTTTTTTTAATTTTCAGAGTATAGTTTACGATTTTTTTCTATCGAGGGAATTTCATATAATTACATTTTCAGCCCGTTGAGTGATTTTTTTTTTTTTTTAAGTACATAAAACCTCCAGTTTTTAAGGGATATTTGTAATATATCCATAGACATTCTATTTTTCAGAGCCTTAACATATATTCTTCTACATGAATAATACGGATTTTTTTATTTCTTCAAATGATGCAAAATAACTGTGTGTAGTCATATTTATTGAATTAATAATAATTACTTGTTTAAAACCACTGTATTTAATATGTAAATATCTACACGTTTCAGGAGTAAAACTCCCCTCTTCACGATAAACAATTTCAATTGTTTATCCTAAAGAGTGGAGTTTTGCTTCTGATACATGTAGATATTTACATATTAAATGGTTTTAAACAAAGTAATTATTATTAATTTAATAATAATATACCACTCATTGGTTCTGTTTGTATGTTTACTCCTGTATCTTGCTAAAGATTTACTCCATGTTTACTCCTGTATCTTGCTAAAGATTTACTCCATGTTTACTCCTGTATCTTGCTAAAGATTTACTTCATGTTTACTCCTGTATCTTGCTAAAGATTTACTCCATGTTTACTCCTGTATCTTGCTAAAGATTTACTCCATGTTTACTCCTGTATCTTGCTAAAGATTTACTCCATGTTTACTCCTGTATCTTGCTAAAGATTTACTCCATGTTTACTCCTGTATCTTGCTAAAGATTTACTCCATGTTTACTCCTGTATCTTGCTAAAGATTTACTCCATGTTTACTCCTGTATCTTGCTAAAGATTTACTCCATGTTTACTCCTGTATCTTGCTAAAGATTTACTCCATGTTTACTTCTGTATCTTGCTAAAGATTTACTCCGTGTTTACTCCTGTATCTTGCTAAAGATTTACTTCATGTTTACTCCTGTATCTTGCTAAAGATTTACTCCATGTTTACTCCTGTATCTTGCTAAAGATTTACTCCATGTTTACTCCTGTATCTTGCTAAAGATTTACTCCATGTTTACTCCTGTATCTTGCTAAAGATTTACTCCATGTTTACTCCTGTATCTTGCTAAAGATTTACTTCATGTTTACTCCTGTATCTTGCTAAAGATTTACTCCATGTTTACTCCTGTATCTTGCTAAAGATTTACTCCATGTTTACTCCTGTATCTTGCTAAAGATTTACTCCATGTTTACTCCTGTATCTTGCTAAAGATTTACTCCATGACTCCTGTATCAGTGATATGTAATACATTATTATCTATATCATAATATATCTAAAAGCCCTTAAGGACGTATATAATAAATAAATACCACCAAAACACTTCATATTCATGATCTGAATAGTCAGGGGTCCTTACCCTCCGCACAGCATCTCCAAAGATGACACAAGCCCTACGGATCTTGGAACCTCCAGTGTGTACAAGATATAAATCCATTTAAGGAAATATTTCAGCCACTTCATCATAATCACTACGGCCACTGAACATATAATCCCTAGCAGTGTGATCTTCTTGAGTCGCTTCCTCATTGCTGAGAATCGTGATCCCCACTTCAATCTACCTCGTGTACAAGGCTCCTCTACTCCTCATGATCCTGCAGTGCGTTGAAAGCCAAAGACACTGACGTTCCGGACGCCTGCGAAATTTGGTCACTTCAACGCATTGGTGATCTTCCTCTGCTTCTCCTGCCTTCTATTTTGCCAGTGACCATGAGCCTCTCTAGGCTGGAGTTCTCGGTTTGGTGAGCAACATGTACAAGAATCCAAGGATACGCTGTAGGCAAACAGTTGATAGCCTATTGTGGATGCCAAGCTCTTCCAGAATTGATGTATTTGTGCGCCTGACTGTCCATGGAATCCTGAGCATTTTCTTCCAGCACCATATTTCAAGGGCGTCGACCAGTGGCAGTCGGTGACTTTTTGTAGAAAGGATGCTTGACAATCAGTATACACCTACTACCAATTTAATATACAAATCTATAAACTAGCCCATGAACAAGAAACAATTACTGATAAAAAGAGTGTGTCTATTTAGCTATATAAATCATTTACGTTCCGCCACATTACTGTTCCAAAATATCTTAAACGTTGTATAACAAAAAAAATCCACGACGTAGGTACCTATGTTTTCATTTAATTAAACTTGAGCTCGATTCGACGCTCCTTATTTATTTCTTGATGTCATGTACGAAATGGGATTTAGTTTTCCAGTTTGCAGAATATCTCTTTTCCATGAATGGCCAAGACACAAAACTTTTTTGCATTAATGATTCAATTATACAACCACACAATTCACTATTATCGTTTACAGTTATAGAACACGTCGGTGAAGTATCCATGTTTTTTCTGTATTATTTATTTATTTAAATAATTAATTAAATGGGTAATCGAAAGATATCCAATGTTTCAATATCTCGGAATCAGTTATTCAAGGCAAACTGTCAAAAACACATCACGCAAACAAATGTCTAATCGTTCTAAAAACAATCCACCAGACTCAAAATATGTATGCTATTCTGCGCATTATGCCTATAAGCATTAAAGTCGTTTTTGCACGATGAATGCTGTCTTCAAAACCGCGTCCAGTGTTCTAACATATTGGAAGGCAGGACTTAATGCGCATGCGCCAAAGTGTTTGACTTTCGTACTTTAGGAATACAGAATAGAACAGAGCATCCACTATACCATCTGTGTGTTTCCGTGCATACACATTAGAGCGTTGAGAATGTATAAGTATTTCGACTTGCTCCGTGTATGTGTTCAATCTCTGAGGACGAGACAGTGTCGAATTGCAGTAGGGCTGTTTACTATGCTAAAGAAAAAATACTAAGAAAAAAAATCAAAAGCTTTTTGACCCTATAACACAAGGGATGCGGAGCATCCACGGCATGTATTGGCAGACCGCGCCTGGCGTCGACCCGCTTCCTTTCACTAGCTCTGAGTGTCCATGTTTCCGCACCGTAAAGGAATATGGGGAAAATCAGCACCCGGACGAGTCTCATCTTGGTGGTGTTCGTTATGCCTCTGTCACTCCATATCTTTTGCATTTTGCACATGGCGTCTTTTGTCATGCAAATCCTTCTTTTCACTTCTGTTTAACAAACTCCTTCACCACTTTTGGACAGGCCTGGGTATATGAAATTGTTCACCATTTCTAAGTCTGTGAAAGCATTTGTTCTTACAAAGGTGTTTGCCCTGTTGATCACCATTAGTTTTGTTTTGGCTTTGTTGGGGCAGTGGACCTAGATTACGGCTTTCTTCTTCCATTTTAGCAAGGAGGTGATTCATTTAAGTACAGTGCAGTGTGATCTATACCTGTTTGAAGGAAAATGGTTGTCGCTAATTTGCATAAGACCTTTCTACTTTGACGACCTCCATGGCCGAGGGGTAAGGCTCTCGACAAACTTTCCCTCTCTGGTATGCACACACTTCTCCTTTTTTCAGTTTTTTCTTTTGTAAATCTTTTGTCTCCATAGTTTTTCATAGTTCCAAATATGTCTGTTTTATGGTGTAGAAGAACATTTGCTAGTTGCGGGGATGTATAAAAGTAAGACAGTGTCTTAAATTAAAAATTGGCTTCATCAAAGGCATTAAAATTTGTAACCCCATTGCATGATCTTTATAATTATTATCAATTATTGTTCCTTTTCCCGTATAGACTATAAATGACCAAATATAGCCAGATTTGGATTCACATAGCATGTAAGATCTTATGCCAAATCTGGCCCGTTTTAGGGGGATATATGGAATCCAACCCAACCTACCCTTGTAGAGCATCAGACTTTCATCAATTGTCACATCTCTCTCAGGTGTAATCGCAGAAGAAAACTTTTTACTTTGATGTTCAATGATAGGCCATAACTTATTGAGTTTGGAATTTTGATGAGTTCTGGTATTGTATGTTGTATTATCAATGAAATGAATACAACGCTTCAATAAGACAAAATGCCTGTGTGACATAATTTTCAGAAAAAATTGCGTTTCAATCATTTCATTTTTAGACCAGCACCATTCGCCTAAGGGCTTACTTATACCTTGCAGTATTTGAAAAGCAAAAAAAAAAAATTCTGCACTATCTGTCGGTTTCCAATCCTTCAAATGCGAAAATCTTCCAAATATTCCATGACTCTGGCATTGAACTGCATATCGGTTAATCCCAGTTGTAATCAAGTCCAGGATTTCCGAATTCCAAAAATATTCAAAATAGTGTAAAATTGCTGCCTCTGAATCATCATCATCGATCTGCAAATTTACACCAGCTGTATTGACGTACGGAAACCTTGGAGATGCAGGTGTTGGATTCTCTGTATTTATTTTCACAAATTCTGTAACTGAAACAACATCATCATTTTCCAAATCAGTATCATCGTCAGAAAATTCCAAAAAAACACTTTCATTGTCTAATTCACTTATCAATATTTCTTTGTCACTTTCATAATCTGCTTCAAACATTTTAGGCTAAAATGAAATGAAAAATAAAATAAAACCGATTATAAAAATAAACAGTATTCTTATTTTTTATGTTCTTACGTATTTTTTATGTGTGAGCCAAAGTTTTATTAAGTGGATAAATTCAATTTAGAATATACTCGTACAGAAATAAATATATAAACCGAAAACACGACGACGATATAACATACAATGTAACATGGCGACGAACTGCGCACAACTAAATTCTGTAAACAAATATATTCCGCTCGGGGACATCCCTACCACTAAAACCAGTATAAACATGATCTGCCCAAACTTACTTCGGGATCGTCTGCTGTATTTCCTAAATTATACGTTATATGTAAATGATCTACACAGCAATTGAAAGAAGAGATCCGAAAATTTCCAATCCCAGCACTAGGTCGCTCATAGATGCGCAAACAACCACTGAAAGCAGCCATTTCGCGTCAGTTGTGAGTAAAATGGCTACAAAGCAGCACAAGGTTTTCTGTGTTCGCGAGTTCGGCAAGACTGAGTGAGTAACTGTAGTGCAGCGTACTTTTTGTATCCATTTTAACATTGAACCTCCAACCAGAAAGAGCATTTGTCATTGGTATCACCAATTTGAGCAAACTGGATGTAAAGGAAAAAGCCCGGGCTGACTGCGTGTATCAGAGGAGAATGTGCCAAATTGAGTCCATCATGTTGAATGACCCTGTACACTAAACAATTTTCTGAATTAGGGTAAGTCTTACATTCCTCATAGGGCGTAATATAAGTTCTACACTATAAAACCCTAAAATATGAAAAACAATTGTACCCATTGGAGCTGATGAACATGATGTGTGTTGCCAGAATCAGGCTCCTAAGGGTAATGACCTGCGGCAGGCAATCTTCTATGTTGGGACAGAGGAGGCTGTGACCAAAGCATATTGGGCTGGAGTTTATTACCAGCATGTCCCTCGAAGATTCTGAATTATAAAAAAATACACATTAATGATCAAAGCACTGTTTATTATTTCTCTTTATGTTGAATTAAACACAATATGAAATAAAATACTTAACAACTTTATGTATGAATCCCTTGTTTATTAATACAAAGTTACCCCCGTAAAGTGCAGTAACTTCGGGAAGTTATTCTATTCTCAGTTCAACTTAAGAATGACCTGCGACAGTTCCAAATTTGGTTCCTACTGCACATGCCCACCCTCCTGCCTGTGTCACATCACCCGCGCATGCTTCGCGATGATGTAACTCCGCGCATACTCGTGTTTCTGAGATATTAACCCATTCGGACCGTGTGATAAAATGGGTGTTCAGTCAAATTCATTATCACCAATTGTAAAGAACAAAAGAGATAGGCGTTAATTACGTATTTTTTTATAGCTATTAATAAATTATATTAATATCAACAATGCATATTTTTAGAATATAAATAGATACTGTACTGTATAAAATTTCTGAATGTTGGTGTTGATCAGTTTTATTTATTTTTATAGGTGGTACACAAACCTCAATGTACAATGATAGTAAATATTGTTCCAGAGTATTGAAAAAAAATTATTCAACATATTATTGGTATAATTATTGGTTTAAGCAAAATCTTTGGAAATCAAATTGTTGATGAACTCGAAAACAATAATGATAATTCATTGGCTTTCGACGTTTAAGTGATTTGTTTGGGAATTTTTTTTTGTTTTTGTTTTAATAGCTATGATGATATTTTCAATTTCAGATTAATTCCTTAGCCGATTTGATGAATCTGATACCACATAAAATGCAATATGTATATTGTAATACTATCATCATTATTAAGTGTATAAATTGTGTTCATTTTGTGTTTGTAGGTAGGCAATAAAAAAAACCATTTAATTAATTTAAATACTGGGTAGTGCGTAATACCGGGTATGTATTAACATGGATACAAGTAGTGGAGAAAGTGGTAGGGGAAAGGGGTGGAGACATGCGCACTCACAGGTCGTTCTTACGTTGGATAGAGAATAAATGATAATACAAGTTAAAAAAATATAGCTTTTTCTAAATTCCAACATTTAAAGCCGAGGTAAAAAAATAGAGTTGTTTATAATTTCTTCTATGGAAAAATATTTTTGTATGGGAAAAAACCATGGAATTTCGAAAAAAGTTTTTATCTTTTTTACTACTACCATAATGTAGAATCAACTCCCGAAGTTACTGCACTGGTAACTTGTATTATATATAGCATTGCTCCCTGTATCAATACTGTTTTCAAAAAATGTTTTGTTATGACAAACATTGAACAATTGAAAAGTACCTATCGAACAAACAATACTGAGTCTTCTCTCTGTTTTTTTACACTTGAAAAGTAATCTAAGAGCTTTGAGACTTGATCATTAACAACAATAAAAAATAATTAAAACTGTTAACCATTTTGCAAGGATAAAAGGGGTGAAAATATAACCTCTTTCAAAATTTTGTTTTCTTATTTTTTACTTTTGCCATGCACATTGCACAGTTTGACAGTCTCTCTATGGAGTGCGTAATACATGCATCTTTCATTTTTATGATAAACAAAAATACAATTGGATTTCAACAACCAAAAGCAAACAAACACAAAAAAAAACATAAAGCATTCTCAAACTGATTTCTTAGGATACAATATTTCTACCACCGAATAACTTGACATATTGAAAAGCATTTATGTGCATTTTTCTCATTCAGCGTGCAATAGAAAAGCATAATCTATCACCTTTGATAGTTTATGTTGTAATATACATTAAAGCTAGATTGGAGAGCAGTGGGTAACAACCTTGAGTTTTAGTTTGTTTAATTTGAAACAAGTTTTCCGCGTCAGATATTTTATTGAAATTGAACTTATTGGGATCGAACTTCTGTTTCAAGAACTTTATCTCCTCAGGTAATCGCCGTTTAGACGATCTATCGGGATTAAGCTAAAAGAAATGGATAAATAAAAAGTTGATTACAATATTGTTAGTAAGGAAGGTGTTATTAAAGTAAATATAAAAAGTCATATTTTTAAATGCAAAGATAATGAATGACATACAATTTCAAAAATTATAGGTCGACCGGTACCTTTAATGGTTCGTTTTTCTTGGGTAGGAAAGAGCAGTATGTATTAACACCACTGTTTTTGTTTTAAATGCCAACCCTGTTTAGCTTGTAGCCAAACTATCTAAAATACATATTATTTGAATTTAAAGAAAGTAAATTTAATAATGTTATTATTATTACGTTTTGCAGATATTTGGTTGTTTCGACTTTCAAAGCCATTTTAAAACTGTGGTTAGGCCACATTGCGACGACTTGCTTATATGATTTTATTTACCCCCACCCAATTTAAAATTTTATGGTGTTTGCAGGGCCAGTCCTGGGCCAAACTGCACCCGGTGCATGTAAAATTTTGGCACCCCTTGTCAAAACCAATGTTAACATCAACATTTTTGAAAACCCTTTTTTTTAATAAAAACAAAAAGAACTTAGTTTTAACTATATTCCACGCGGAGATAAAGTAAAGCTTTTACTAGTGGTGATGTTTTGCAAACTGGATGATAATTCAAAGGCATAGATAAATAAAGATTTACATGCCTTTGATGAGGTATGATAAAATATGTACAATACTTCTTGGTTATCATAAAATCGTATGTGGGTTATTTTATAAAAAATATTATCACTGTTAACCACTTATTTAATTCGATATAGTAAACAAATCCAAAAATAGTAATTTTTCGAAGAAGAATTCTTCTGGGAGGTTTATACTTTGTGATGTCATTATGTATTTTAATTAAAACAAAATAACTTTGTATGCATCACTCTTTATTGATATACAATACAACATGTTTCGTGAATGATGTTCACTTCTTCAGGTATCACTGTATACTAAAGTTAAAAATTACAATATAGATCAGTTAGAGTTGGGGAGGGGAGGACAAGAATAAGTAATTAGGGAATTACAAACGTTAAAGGTAGTTGGAGAGGGGATAATTAGGAAATTACAAAGTTGTTAGAATGGGTTTATGGGGTTTCTGATCTATATTGTAATTTTTAACTTTAGTATACATTGATACCTGAAGAAGTGAACATCGTTCACGAAACATATTGTATTGTATATCAATAAAGAGTGATATATACAAAGTTATTTTGTTTTAATTAAAGTACCAAAAATAGTGTTGTGTTTCACCATTAAACTGAATCCCTCTAACTGATATGATCATTACATCTAATATGCAGAAAAAATTCTACTCTAAACCTTCTGGATTTTGTATTGGTTCATCCTGCCCCTCTTAATTGAAATATTTATTTGATTAAGAGGGTGAATTTTAAAAACAAGAATTTTCGAACAAGATGGGTAGGTACATTCATACACATAACATACTCATAAACATATGGAACGGTGCGAGGTAAGAGTTTTATTTTTGCACGCTCAGCATCTGTGAAATTTCTTAAAATGAATATACTTTATAGGCTTTGGCACGTTAACAGATGCCTAAGTAGTAATTACTGTAATTAATAATATTTGGATGATTTGTACAGAGGAGTTTTAGTGAAAAATAATTTCAAGGGTGCTGTTTCATGTGTTACGTACTATCAGCGCCTTGGCAAGTCGGCACCCGGAGCAGACTGCTCCAATTGAGCCAGCACAGGGCAGGCCCTGGGTGTTTGAAATGATTTATTAATATTTTAAGTTTCACCGGTTTACTAATTAAAATTATCCATTATGTGAGGTACTCATAGTTGAAAACTGTTTTCGCACCATTAGTGGTGGCAAGTTTTTCTTAATTGTTTTATAATGGAGTGAATGCTATTAAGGCAATGAATTTAAATGTGTGGTAAATTCATGAATTATATTGTTTTGATTTTATAATAAACAACTGTCACAATAGTAAAAACTAAAATACTTGCAGAAATGAATAATAACATTATTAAATTAATTTTCTTTAAATTAAAAAAAAATTATTAAATAGGGTACGAAATTAAACATAATAACAATTAATATCTAAAATATGAATAAACATCATTATAATGCCGCATACATCCCACAGTGGGATTTGGCATCCTCTACAAATGTTCTCCACTGACTGTGGTCTTCAGTTCTTCCCATCCTGCTCCAATCCTCTTCAAAACAGTCTAACCATCCTTTCCACGGCCTGCCTCTGGGTCACTTCCACTGGATCATAATTTTTGGTCTTTTGTCATCTGGCATTTATTCAACATGCCATCATAGTATTTGGGAGCTACAGTATCTTACGATGGTTGAATGTTGTACATAGTACACAGTGGTGTTGACATAAAGTTACTGTATTTAATTTATAATGTTATACCATGGAGTTTTTATAAAAACAGTGAATAATTGATTATTGTTATTTAGTGCTACCATAGCACAGGCAGGATTCTGAATCATTGAAGCTACATCTCTACAAATAGGGAGATTGTAATTATCTCCGATTTTAGTAGTTACTTGCCGTTGTAAAAATAATGTAATGTCCTTTTAATTATTCATTGTCAAACAATTAGTATGAAGAATCATTATATAAAGCATTCTCTTGAGAGAACATTAAAGGTAGAGACGTACATCTCTTCCGTGACCTATTACTTCACATCAGTATTCTTTAATTGGTAAATATGTAAGCAATTTTGGCGTAAACATTGTTAAAAAAAAAAAAAAAGAGTAAAGTTTTACAATTTAGACTCCTTTTTAGGAATGTTTTTTTTTCTTTAACCTTTGGAACACTGAGCTTCCATGGTCTAGAGATTCCATAGGGCAGCCAGCCTTGCACAGGCTGAGTCTATTTTCATAATAACTTACCTGTTTTTTTGGAAAATTATGTTTTTTATATATTGTTCCGGCTTACCAGATATTTACAAAAATTGTGTATATCTATCATTAGTAGTTTCCCCAGAATAGTTACTTGTGTTCAGAGAAAAAAAAATTCTCTCTAATGATATAAAAAAATATATATAAAATGAAATACGTAAATTTTACTTGTAGTTTTATTATATTTTCATAAAGTTAAATAATTGTAATTACAATATATAAAAAACACATATTTACTTACATTTTACAAGATTTCACAGAAAATACGCGACAAGGAATGATGCAATACTGACAGTTGTTATTTTGTTGAAAATTCCAAACGAGCGCCATTTCACAAAACGAAAATCATGAATTGCTACCGTATTTATTATTTTGTTGGCAATCAACATGGTAAGCTACGAACATTTAAGGTCGAATATCGCACAAAAAGAAAGTATGTTTTTTGCATGGCCCATCGATCACGCTGGCGTTCAACGGATACAAATTTTGAAAAAAAAACCTCTGGCGCACCAGAGGTTTTTTTTTTTTAAAGAAAGACAAATATTCCCTGGTTACGAATAATCTAACAATATTTGAAAATCTCCTACTACCATCACGGTAAGCGGAAGATGTTAAATGGAGGACTTAGCCAGCCGAGGTATTGAACTCATGATGCCTGGGTGAGACCCAAATGCGATGCCAACTCAGCCACTGACCAGTTAAACCCAAATTAAAAACCTAATAACCTATTCTATATATAATATAGTATATTAGTTATACATAAAATGGGTTCTTAGTTTGAGTTTAAAAAGAAAAAAAAATCCATAAAAAGCTTCAAACTTTACTATGCTTTTTGAATTAAAACGCATGTTTTTGCATCTCCGCCGATGTAAATAGTTGTTTTTTGAGGTAATTCGGTTGAAACGATGTGTTATTTCAATAATATATGCGTATTAAGAACGAATCTGAATTATAAAACTTTACCAAAAAAAGCGTAAATCTCTGTTTTCTGGATTATTTTGTATTTTTATACCATTTCCTATTATTTAAAAATATTTTATCAAGTTTAGTAGGTGTGAAACATAATTTAACATTAATATTACCTGCAAAAGGAATTCATATTTGCCGGGCAATATTTTTTCATTCTGTATGGCTAACATGTAACGAAACACTCCCGGAATTTTATGAAGCTCCGTCCATTTCTTTCTGTAGACATCATCAAAATTATCATGCCTTCTAGAATATTCGTTCAAATCCTTGCTCAGATTAGAAAACTGATATTCAAATGTTAGAGACATTTTGCGGTTTATGTGATAAAACAGTTAATAGAATTCTTTAGCAACACAGACAAGTTAAATTGGCAATTGAGAATAGCAATTTAAGAAGGTTTAACTAACGATCATGTCAACATGCAATGGCAAAACCACACTACAAATTTGACACAACTATCACAAGCATAGATATACCCATAGATATAAAAAAGTAATGTCAGAAACAGCTGATTTAATACGATATTGCCATAAGTAAACGAATGGAAGGGTGGTGCCTCTGATCGATACTTTTATTGCGCTTATATTTATTATTGACAATAATTTTTGAGATTTTCGAAATATGCATTTGAAATAAATCCGTATAATTACAGCTGTAATGAAAAAGTGTGTTCTCATATAACGAAAACTTTCGATAAATGAAATCAATTTATTCTTAAGTAAATAAATATTTAATCTTTACATGTAGCAAACATTTTGTGGAAATACATGATTATAAAAAAATAAAATAACTTTGTTTTAATTTCACTTTATAATTTTTTCATCCAACCGGTTTCGATTCAACCTGAACCTTCCTCAGGGGTGAATAAAAATATATTAAACATACTACAGAAATACATGGTATTTAATAGAAAATAAGAAGAGAGAGACAGAAGATCAACTTAGGTGGGGGGCAAGGAAGGAAGAGCTTCAGAGGGAGGGGTGAAAGTGGGCGGAGGTAATGGAAATATTTTTAAAATGGGGGTGTTAGACAAATCTAGTTGTTTATTAAGTAGATTGGTTTTATTGATTTTTAATGACTTTTTTATTTCAAGGGCCTCAAGATTATTAAGGCTCAAGATTATTAGACTTATCCCTATCCATTGTTAATAATAAATTTGAGTTCAATATTTATAGAAAACCTACTTTCACAGACACCGCAATTCACAGTACTTCTAACCACCCTATCTCCCATAAACATTCCGCCTTTCATTCAATGATTCACAGACTCGTCACTATTCCTTTATCTAACGCTAACTTTACTGAAGAACTCTCTAAAATCAAATCTATTGCAATAAATAACGGATACCCCCATGGCTTAATTGATAAAATCCTTTCAAAAAAACTTAATCTAATATCCACTAATAAATTCCTTTATAATAATTCACACAATACCAGGGAGAATATAAATCAGGGTTGTCGTAGAATTTTATTCATAAATAATTTTTCATATTCAAGTGTTTCTAAATTCCCTACAGAAATTAAAGCTGCGTTTTATACTAATAATAACCTAGGAAAACTTTTAATAAATTCTAAAGATAAATAAAATAACTTAAGCCATTCTGGCATCTATAAACTCAAATGTAACGATTGTCCAGCCTTTTACATCGGTAAAACGGCTAGAAACATTCAAATAAGGGTGATCGAACACTTGAGATGTCTAAACAGTGTCGGATTTTCAGAATTCGCCACCCACCTTATCGATAATAATCACTCATTTAATAAATCTTCCGGGATAGATGTATTACATAGAAATGGGATAGGTCTACGTCTTAATAATCTTGAAGCCATTGAAATAAAAAAAGTCATTAAAAATCAATAAAACCAATCTACTTAATAAACAACTAGATTTGTCTAACACCCCCATTTTAAAAATATTTCCATTACCTCCGCCCACTTTCACCCCTCCCTCTGAAGCTCTTCCTTCCTTGCCGCCCACCTAAGTTGATGTTATGTCTCTCTCTTCTAATTTTCTATTAAATACCATGTATTTCTGTAGTATGTTTAATATATTTTTATTCACCCCTGAGGAAGGTTCAGGTTGAATCGAAACCGGTTGGATGAAAAAATAATAAAGTGGAATTAAAACAAAGTTATTTTATTTTTTTATAAATAAATATTCATTAAAATAATATTAAAAATCGAATTCAATTTATCTACTACCATTATTCTGTAAAAGATATTATTGTAGATACAAATTCCGAAAAAAAATTCTTCCATAAAAAATATTTTTTATGTTTTATAATAAAGTTTGAATTTGTAATAAATTCTAGGTGTCTTTTAGTAATTCGTAATGTCTGCGTTCTTTTTTTTATTTTTAACTACGGTGAATAATTCAAAATTTCGCACATTTTCAACAAATCACCGAAATACGTGCTGTTCACAAACCGAAAGAATATCACTCTTAATGCTAACGACATAAATATTTACCCCAGTCTCCTCCTTACGTTATTCCAACAGTACCTACCTACAATAAATTATTTCTCGTACGTGACATTAACTTTGACATCTCGGAATCTTTTGTAGCAAACTTCAAGAATACCTCGAACACATGAAACATTTTATCCAAGTAAATATATAAATTAATAATTACGATTATAAACAACTTGATATATATTAGAATATACTACGGATTCTAACTGGCACGGTTTAACTTTTCAGACATCGGCCGAGGTTGCGGGAAGAGAGTTAATTAAATTCCTAATACCTGGCTCTACGTCCTAACTTTACCCATCCTTATTAATTGATCGGACAACAATAAGGATTGAAAATGTCAACGCCATCCGAAGTTGCCGAACTTTTTAACATATTGGAGTCCAACAGAACGCAAGATGTCAACGACATTAAGGCAAAGTTCGCGGAGATGTTTAACACCATCAAGGATAGTTGGCTGATTAATGGACTGATGGATTACTACCAGAGCACCGGATCCATGAGGGCGGTGGACATTCTCATCAAGGTGCCACATCCTCACGACAAATACCTATTTGATAAGTTGGGAGAAGGACTAAGAAGTCATTCGCCATCGCAGCGTTGTGATTCCCTCGAGCTTTTGGGGCACGTGGTTCGCAGGCAGCCGCTCTGGCTACACAAAATAACCAAACATTCTATTTTTAAGGAGCTTCTGAACTTATTGAAGCAAGAGAGAGAAATAGTCTCCCTGATGAGTGGGCTGCTGGTGCTGATTACCTTACTGCCTATGATACCCACTCTGATAAGCCCATTCTTTCAAGAAATCTTCGATGTGTTTGGACGCTTGGCAGCTTGGGAGAGCCACCGGGGTGTAGAGAACCTCGACGGCTACAAAGAGCACCTCCAGCTCGGCCTGTACGGGCTCTTCCACAACCTCTATGGTATGTATCCGTGCAACTTCGTGGACTACTTGAGGAGGGAATACAGCAAGAGGGAAAATATAGACATTTTCACCTACACTGTCAAGCCCATGTTGGAAACTGTCAAGGTTCATCCTCTGCTTATCACGGCATCCAAGAATGCCGAGACTGACAACTCGCGCTGGAAAAAGATGGAGCACCACGATGTTCTCATTGAGTGTCGGAGATTTTCCGCTGAAGGTGCACACAAGCAGAGAACTGCAGACACGGATGACTCTTGCTTCAGATCTCGCTGCGGCACCGATGTCTCTAGTCTTCTGAGTTCTGTTTCAAATCATTTCCACACTTCAAAGTCATCCAATTCTACACCAAACCTTACTGAATCACAGAGTACTCTGACAAAGACAACTATAACAACAATGCCTTCAGAGACTCCCGCAGGGGCTGTTATGTCTGTGAGGTATGATAACCTGGAGCCGGGTGCGTGGTTCAACATGTCTGAGGCTTGCGGGGCTGCATCAGCCCCCTCAGCGCCCCAGACCCCCCTGCCCCTGCCCACCTTCCAGGACACCCCCTTGTCCTACACGCCTATCTCACAGGCCACCCTTTCTACAGGCATCAAGCAGCAAGATAGCGGCTCCCCTCCGGAAGCAGCCATCGAGGCCACCCCAGAGAACACTCCCATCAAAGACACGAGGCGTTTCAACTTCCCCGTCAACGACTCTCCGGTAGTACGAGCACTCAGCTCGCGCCTCTCCCAGCCACAGCCGCACCAGCAGTTCCAGCCTCATCTCTCCTCCTCACACTCTCAGCCCCCTTCTCCCCTCAAGAAGGAACCCTCCCCATTCAGTCGGATGCCCTCTGTAGAGGCCAGCAGTAGTACGGAAAGCCAAGAAGTTCGTAAGGACGCGTTCTACACCCAACACAAACTAGGGCGTGTCTTGCACGACAGATCGCAACAAACTGTTGATATGAATTCATCAAACATACCGTCACCTCACAAGCTCAATTCCAGTAGCCCGCTGAAGAAAATATCCCTAAAGGATTGCGGTAACTTGTTGGGTATGAACCCCAGTGTTCCCAACTCCCCCGTTCCTCTGGGGACTGCCGCCCCCATCTCAGGCTCCACCGACTGGCCTCTTGCTAAACCTAAACCTCACAAAGACGGTGTACCGTTTGATATTACCGGTAAAGACAACATAATCTCACTACTCACAAATCCCGTTGAAAATATGAGAGAAGACAAAGAAATAATGGAGCTCAGTAAGAGAGGGGAGGTGATGAGGAGCACGTCCATAGTTAGAGACGCCCACATAGTGTTTGCAGAATCGGAGGTGAAGTACCGCGGAGGCAGCCGGCCGCAGCCGGACACGGACAGCCATGAGGAGGGAGAGGAGCACTGGGCGGAGGAGGATGTGGCGTGCGAGGGCGAAGACATGGAGTGCAGCGGCCGCAAGCACGGCCTCCACATGCCTACCTCCACCTCCATGATGAACTTAGCCCGCCGCGCGACACGGATACGCTTCTACAGTCAGTGCGTCGTCGAACCCGTCACCAACTCCTTTACCAAAATAGACGGAGACCGAAATGCGGAATTCGCCAATAGTAAATCCATCAGCCTCCGGAAATCGACATCTTGTCCCAACATCAAAACAGACAACTTGCATCAAAAATTAGTTAAAAAGAATAGCAAGCAGAAAGACAAATATGACAGGGACTTGTTTGAAATCCAAAGTGACGTGGCGTTTGAGAATGGTAACATTACTTCTCTGGACCGAAGAGACAATAAATCTGAAGAGAGTCAAACGGTGGATGTTTGGCCGATGGCTTATGAGTATCTGTACAGTGATATATTGCAAAACTTCTGCGAACAAAGTCTCAAAGCTGGGGAAGTGGCGATGGAGGAAAAGAATCCTGTCAAATTCTCGCCGTACCACCAGGTCGATCAGTATATAGAAATTCTCTCACAAAAAATAAGCGGTGAATCCAGTAATAAAAGAGGTCCCAAAGAAGAAGCCGATCACCTCCGACAACAGTTGCAACTCCTACAGTTGGAGCTAATGTACGAGAGGCACAGGAGAGAAGTTCACGCTTTCCGCAACCGCCGGCTGCTCGGCAGATCTCGAAAAAACCGGGCGGCGGAAGAACAGAACCAGGCTTTAAAGCAACAGATCAACACGTTACAAATGGAAATTGAAGACCTGCGGCAGCAAGTTACCAGACAAAACAAAAACATACAAACCATGGATCAGAAAAATATAGAGAATAATGAATATTGGCAACACCAAATATACATGCGCGAGTGCAAGATCATGACTGAACGCCAAGAGAAGGAAAAGTACTCGGCCCAACTTCTGGAGCAGCAGAATATATCCAACGAAACATCGGCTGATGTCCAGCACTTGCACGCCTCTCTATTCGACGTCTCCCAGCAACTGACGCGCGCTAACCGCAAGTCGGAGATGTGCGACCGCCTCATGGAGTGCATCAAGAGAATGCAGAGAGAGCTCGTCATGTACGGGGAGCGGGACGCTCGCTACAGCTGCCTGAGTATGCTCCCCACCAAGACAGACGCCCTCATCAACAAAATAACTCAACAGTACAAGGATCAGTTGCTAAGTGCGCAGGCCACTCTCCAATCGCAAGCAGCTAAGATGGAATACTTGCAGACCAGAGAGGCTGAACTGGACTCCGTTGTATCCAACAAGGAGCAGATAGCCCAGGAGTTGAAGAAGCAGCTGAGGCTCGTGAAGGAAGAGTACAGTGAACGTTTGAGGGCGGTGGAAGACAAATACCAAAGTGTTAAAAGAATCAATCAGCGTATGGAAGCGCACTGTTTAGAACTTCTTCAGAGAATACCTCAATCTCCGCAGACCATCTCCAGAGACTTGACCTCTGGCTTTAGCCCGCAGAGTTCTCCCCTGTCGGCCTCCCTGGCCTCCTCAGAAGGCCACGGCCCTCTGCTCGCCTCCCGAGTTGATGAAATAAGAAATCTTCAAGTGATTGTTAACGCACATGAAACCATAGAAGAATCCACTTCCAATTCAGTTAACAATTCAACCTTCGAAGATGACAACCACTGACTGATTTCCAATAAGAATATTGTTAATTCTGTGCTTATGTCGAAATTGTCCTTCCAAATAATATGATAAATGAGTTAAATGTGTCGAAAGTTTATTGAAATTGAATATTATTGGTTGAATTCTTCGTAATAAATACTATTTTGAACTTTCTCCTTTTGTTAAAGATAATTTTAATCATTTTTTTATTCTATAAAGCAAACAGTTTACAGTATTTTGTTACAGATGTTTTAGACTTAATTATTTTATCGTTAACACTGCATTTCTATGCTCACATTTCCTGCCAACACATACTGGATTCTTTTCACATAAAACCATCGCGTTCAGTTTTCTCTGTTGGCAGTTAATTTAGTGCATACAGAAAAAACTGGAAACATTGTTATGTGAATTAAGGCATTTTGTTTCTTATTTTCCTCCGATTATTTGACACTAGATCTGCGTTTTTAAACTACTCTGTTTTCTTCTCCCAAACATGATCAAACAAACGACTGATAAATAAAATTTTGCTTTACGAAATTTAAACACTAATTTAAATGATGTAATAATAAATTTCAATATTTTCTGCGATGTTTGGGAAAGTTAATTAATGTAAACATATTGTAATTATGAAATATATATATTGCCTGCAAAAATCGCAATCTCTTTATTTATTTATCTTCCAAACAAAAATTTGTGGTGGATGCGGTTTTTGGAAGTTTTGAGAATCCTCCTAAGATTTGGATTGAGCTGATAATTCGATTATGTGTGAAAGGCTAATTGCACATATTCTACATCACTATCATCTTATTCCCCTTGTCCTATTCGGGCATGTGACTCAATGCCTTAACAAGCCACCTCCAGATGTTCCTGTTCTGGGCTTTTTCAAGGGCCTCCATCTATTGCAGGCCCAGCTGCCCCTTGCTCAGCTTCTGGAATTGCTTTTCCCAGCTTTGCTAGTATTTTAACTTCTAGTGCCCTGCGGAATTGCCCATCGGATAACCAAAATTTGTATCCGTTGAACGCCGTCGTATCCGATCAGCAATGTCAAAAAACCATTTCTCTAAACATAAGTAACTATTCCGGGGAAACTACTTATGGTAGATATATACAATTTTTTATAGATATGTAAAAAAAATTATCTGGTAAGATGATACAATTTACAAAAACTTAATTTTGCAAAAAACAAATAAGTTATTACGAAGATAGACTCAGGCGGGCCGCGCGGAAGTTTACCCTCGACACACTACCGAAGTATTAGATCGCGGCTGCTCAGTGTTCCAAAGGTTAAGCAAAAGACTGTTTTCTAGCATTCTTAATTCGAAGCCACCTTCATTGAGACCTCTGTGAAAAGCAGCAGTGGATTGATGGTAGCACATCTCGGATTGACGAACTTCTCAATCAATCCTATCTTGTAACTCCTGCCATTCCACTAAAAAATCTCAATTCGGCATCACTATCACTTCTAATCTTGAACCAATCTTAAACCTCTATACAACTATTAAATAAAGTTCTATATATCTATCACAAGGAGTTTCTCCAGAAGAGCTACTTATATTCAGAGAAAGGATTTTTTGACATTACCAATGAGATATGCCAGCATTTTTTTGTTTAGTTGATGAATTTTTACAGAGCTAATAACACAATTTGTAGTGTTTTTCTTAGTCCTCCTTACTAGGGGTTCGTGTGCTGAGGTGTCAATGGATACAAATTTTGCATATGTGATGGGCAATTATGGCTCATTGAAAGTTAAAAAAGGAAAACATTCAAATACTCTGAAAATGCGTTAATAAAGTACCTAACCCAGTTTTATTAGACCATACTTACCAGATCTGGGGTGTTGCCAGTGTAAATATAGTGGATATAAAATATATAAATGGATTTAAATATTTCCTTCATTCGTAATGCTGGGTTCCCACCTAATCTATTCTATGGTCTGTTTCGTAGAATAAACCTTTCTATTGTAGCGCGTTCACACTTGCTCTTTTTATTGGATATAACCATAGATATTACTGTACTGTGCGCAGAGGGTGGCGTTTGCGTAGCAACTGCCGTTCACACGGTTGTATTATATGGTTTATTTTAAGTAGAATAGAACGAAAATTGGACTCGATTCAACATTGAAAGTCTGTTATCACTGATAAGAATAATAACTGCTAGAATAGATGAGGTGGAAACGTAGCTTTAGTTCCTCTTTTGACCACCATTTGAGATAAGTAGGAAAAGGAAAAGAGGTAGGGAGTGGGGAACAGAAAACATTTTTAGATTTTTGCCTTGAAGGTGACATTTGTATGAGCAACCCATATAATAGCATACCAAGAATGTGATGCTTATGCTTAATGAACCGTTTCACTCAAGTTTGAACTCTCCCACTCCAATTCAATATCAAAACAAAGCAGTGTAAATTTAAAAATTTAAAAAAAAAAAACAGGGTATAATTAAGCAGTGTTCATTTAATAGTAATAATTGACTATGTACATAATAAATACATATTTTTTTATGTACAGTTTTAAACAAACATTAAATTTACATAAATATATATGTTTATAATAATATTATGATTATTACTAGGGCTAGTGTACAACAACAAAAATATAAATCTAATTTAATACAAAATTACAATTTGTACAATAAATAAAATCATTCATTCGCGGTTAACGTAATATACATTGGAATGCATTTGGTCAAATAATGTGCAGAATAATAAACAACCAATAAATATTAAAGAAATGAATTATTAAACATTTTAAATGGCAATCAACCCTTTTTCTGCGGTAAAAAAAAACATTTCGGGTAGAGTGTTTGGGAGATGTTCAAATGTGACATTTTAATCAAATGGACAATTAGCGGCATTTGAAAGGTCCCGTTAAACTCCTACTTTAGGTCTGTTTCAGCTTTTGCAGAAGAGCACAAGTGTTGTGTTATGATGCTTTCAGTGTGTCACAAATTGATAGAAAGTTGAAACAGACCTAGAATCAGCGTTTAACTCTTTAAACGCATGACATTTCGATGCTAGATGCCCCTACATGCGGCAGTTTTTCATTGATATCTTTTCACGGTATAGCTATATAAATACGAGTGTTAAAAATAACCCGTGTAGTTCAGGAGTCGGCAACCTGCGGCTCGCGAGCCACATGCGGCTCTTTGGATGTGAAGCTGTGGCTCTTTAGTTCCATACGCAATGCTATTTATTGTTGGCAAGAAAAAAAATTGTGGCTCTTTAAAAACTTTTAAATTTTGTAAATTGTAATTTTGGACTCTTCCGACTCTAAAGGTTGCCAACCCCTGGTGTAGTTGGATCTGATGATTTATAAACAAGATTATTATTTCTTACCAAAAATGTTCCAAACATGCGTATTTATGACAATAAAAGATGAACAAAAATATCTGTATAAACAAATATTCCAAGCCGCCATTTTCCCCAAGACCAGATTGCTCGTTACGCTTTGAGCGAGTTTGGACACCGCGCCGATTGACTACTTCACAGACACTTTAACACGTCACAAAATATAACACTATACTACTTAAAATGTAGAACATTGAAGAGCTATGGGTAAAAGATATGTGCACTCACGAAATTGACGCACAGAACACTCGGTAAAAACTCGATAGATCAAATGCGCAGGAGTTAGAGTCAACAGGGAGAATGCCGGGAAGTTTAAAATGTTTACAAGAAGAGGGAACCATATCGTCGGCCATGAATAATTACGATTGCATAACATAAACAGAACGTTATTTTTAAAATCTTATAGATGTCGCTAGCATAATGTATGAAGATTTGTGTGTAGATTTTACAAATATAGACCACAGGATTCCGTCTTTATCAACGCCAAAACTCCGCAACCTAACTGTTGAGGCATACTGGACACGGCCGCTCGCGACTCGACTGCCCGGGTGGGTATACAATGGGTTAAAGGCGACCTTTCAAATGTCAAAAACAAAACAAAATGGCGTTTTTTAGCTGTGTGATGACAATGTTACATTGGAATTTATGCAAAACACTCTCCAACCTTACATTTTAATTGGGCATTTATTTTGCAGAAGGTTAATTAAGGGAACTCTCATGTTTTGAGTCCCGCCCATTTTATTTATATAAAAACTCTAACAAGACGAGTTCTGCGTTTAAAGGGTTTGTTTTAACGATACATTTCAATTGATAAAATAATTAAAATCTAAAAGTAAATTATGCTATGTAATAATAAAATTGGAAAGAATCAAATAAAATGGAATTTGGTTGTCAACTATAATAATACATGTTATTTTTAAAACTCAAAAATTAAAATATTTTTTAAGCTTTAAAAGGAATATAAATAATACTGAACAAAGATGATTAATAATAATAATTATCAAGAGACAGAAGTAAAAACAAGTTGCTTCATTTAAATATCTGCAATTAATTAAATTTTTAATTTGTCTTTTTGTCTAAAAAAGACTTATGTCACTCCTCCCAGAAATCACATTTAAAAACAGCCTCTTTTTTAGTAAAAATGAAGTGTTAATATTTTAAATTAACACATACAATTTAAAAAAAAAAAACAAAAATTAGGTTTTAAAAATACTATAAAATAATATGTTAAAATGCTGGAATGCAATTTTTTTTAAAGAATGGAAAATGCTTATGTAATATTTGGTTTGGATTATTCTAGAGAAATAATCAAACTTTACCCTGTTTACTGAAAAGAAATCATTTTCAAAAACAAATAAATAATATTAAATTTTATTGGAACCTCATTGTAATATTTAATCATTGAAAAAGATATTAATTCAATGAAATATGAAATAGAAAAAGACACAGAAAATAAAAAGGTAACGGTCGCAACTGAGAATCGAACCCAGATCCTCTGTCTCACCGGGACAACACTCTCCCAATTAAGCTATTGAGACCTAATTATTTTTCATCATTTTTATCGATCTCATATCTCAATTTAAAAATTACCAATATTATCCTCAAGTACTTCCCATATTTTAGACTGCTATCTTTTTGCATGATTGCAAAGTTCTACCCGACAGCAATATCATTGAGATTATTTGTTAATATTAATGATTAAATAAGTAATAAATTAGACACTTAAAGAATTAACAATGAATTCACACCTCGTGTAATATGTATTACTTTGCAATTAAAAACATTCAAAATTAATATGTCCAATTAAACAATCAAATTTGTATGCCCATTACATGTACTTTGTTTTTTAATATGATTTCTTCTCTGAGAACAAAGTATAGATGAAATTTAATATAAGTTACTGTGTTGGATATTTAACTAACAATTTTTTTTTTCACAGAACTTATATTTCTTTTAAATAAAATACTGTGGAAATATACTCATTCTTCAATAAGCTCCAGAAGATTTCTTATATTAGCACTAACTTTATAATATATTTTCTATATTTACTCTTATAGCAACATCGTAATAATAAAAATTAAAGTTAGGATAGTAATATATTGTGTGAAATATTCACTTAATAAAATATGCATTTAATTGTAACAATAATAATAGTAGTTATGGCTTTATTCTGCTGCGATATAAAGTGATATGGCTTGGATAAAATTAACCCTTTTTTTAATTTTTGGACTTCATAATGTACTGTTTTTGGAAATTCACAGTATAAACAGAAATCTGCAAATTCTATACTTGCACATCACATTATCATTTAAAACGCTGGCCTTTTCAGTGCAGTGTTGAATAATAGTGCCCACGCACGGTACGAAGCACTGCAATTGCAATGTCGAACTTGGACGTTCGTTTTGTCTGCGGATGTACTTTTATTTATTCACTACTGTCGCTAGATGGCGGTGCTCCGCAACTCAAACACGAGAAATCTTTCTCTATTGAGTCGGGCATTTTTTGTAAAATAAATTAACACTTTTTTGTAATTAGCTATTATATCTGTACTATTAAATATTCTATATGTATTTACATCAAATAAAAAAATAAAATAATAAAAATGTCACTTTATCATAGTATGGTTTTGTCTATGTGTTGGCTTTAACGAAAATATCTTTTTATTCATTGAGGTTTCTCGTCGGTCCCTGCGGGTTAAGAAAGTTCTGATAAAAGTGATATAGAATTGAAAGCTTTCCACTTATGGATTATGAATTTCCAAACACATTGTAATGTCAAATCAATCAAAGGGTAAATAATTCCAGGATATGTTAGGTTTGGTACTGCAAGTGCATTTTTTAAAATTAATCTACATCAATTAAAAATTATTAATCTTACAGTATCTTATCAAATTGTTGTCATATAGTTTATCATATTTGAAGTTAATTAATATTATTATCTATAAATTGATGCATTTACCATTTAATTTTCTATAATTATGGGACAATTAACGTTTCTACTACAACAATGACTATCTTATCTACTGGATATGAAGTCTAGTAGCACTTTTAGTAATTTTTTTTGAAAAATTGGTGTAATTTTTTGCACGCGCGTACATCATAAAAGAGAGACACCTTAGCAATGGCTGATATATATATATCGTAAAATATTACGCTAGTCTATTTTTAAACAACAATATATGCACATCAAAAGTTTAAATACCTTCCAAAATATGACATACTAAGCCTAAATCTCTGTACAAAATGTGACATATGATGCATAAAATTCTATACAAAATAATACGACATACCATTCCATAATGAGTAGAAAATATGACATACTATGAAAACTCTGTGCAAAAATGACACATTGTGCCAAAACATGGCATACTATGTCAAAATCTCTGTACAAACTATGACACATTTTGCACAAAACATCAAAAATCTCTGTACAAAATATAACATGCCATGCCTAAATCTCTGTACAAAACGTGACATACTACGCCTTAAATTCTATACAAAATAATACGACATACCGTTTCATATGAGTAGAAAATATGACATACTATGAAATCTCCGTACAAAATATGACACAATGTGCCAAAATATGGCCATACTATGCCAAAATCTCTGTACAAATTAGACACATTTTGCGAAAACATAAAAATCTCTGCGCAAAATATGACATACTATGCCACAATTTGTGTACAAAATAATATGACACACTATTCCGTAGAAAATTACTGTGCAAACATGCCAAATTTTCCCAAAATCACGGTAAAAACGACACTATAACATGCCAAAATATCTATACAAAATATGACATCCTATACACAAGTCGATACTATGCCATAAATACTGGGTATAAAATTAACTGTAGTTTACAATGAAGCTATACCATCTTAGAGTACACAGATAAGGAAATGTAACAAATTGTTAAACACGTCTTTTGTCAATTGGCTTCACCGAAGATTTCTATACATAGTTTATTAAATATTTAGAATATGTACAGAAGGGATGGCAATCATTAGTCTTAGATATTTAGTACATGAAAAAAATTTCACTTGTAAGATTATTTTGGTTTTAAAATTACAAAAGCGAAGTTTCGAGAAATTTCATTTGACAGCTTTTATGAAAACAATTTAAGACACAATATCAAAATTCAATAGCTCAAATTTGTATTAAAATTACATCATTTTTTGTACTTTCAGCGTTTACTGGAGAGCTTGACTCGAATTACATCTTAAATTTCATTTCGTACGTAGCAAAAAAATTATTCAACTCGTCGAGTTGATCATTTTCAAATGTTTTGGACCTTGAATACTGTTTAAATAAATACCTTAAATGGGGGATAAATTTAATATAAAGCTTTCGAACTATCAATATGCTCGATTTAATTTATGTGTCCGTAAATTGTGAAAATACTACGACCTAACAAAAGGGACGGGGTTAGTAAAGAATGACCGTGCCGTAGATTCAAAAGAAAGACGGGGTTGGGACGCAACGGGTTAAGTTTCAAAACGGTTTTAGCTAATCTGCGTGTAAGAAATATTTTAACTAATTCAAAAGTTATTTGAATATTTTAAGAGCAGAACACAATTTTTTTTTTCAGTACAGTTAATATTTTCTAGATAAAATGGACAAATACTAAAAAGTGTAATGTTTGAAAATATAAGTTCGTACAAATATCTAAAAACACACAATTTATATGAAATGATCCATGTAAGGGTCTCATAGCTTTCTTATTATTAGAATTTAGTCATGAACAACCGTTTCCAAAAAGGGTAGGAAACACTATTTTATTATACTACGCAGACTCACGCTTTAAAATCTTTCATTGTAAAAATGACAATTCAATACAATAACAAAATTATCAATCAATATTATTGTTATGGTGTTGTTTTACTATGTATTTTAATAGAATGTACCTGCTCTTTTACAAGAGACGAGTTTTAGACAGCCGAAATTCACACAGTTCATTTAATTATAGACAATAAGCGTAATTAAATTAGAAGTGGGAAACTGTAAATCATTCATAGAAACAAAGGGAGATATGGCATGGAAGCGTCGCTGAGCTACAATCAAAATTCACAGATTAAAGTGGATATGCAATGAAAGTTGCGTTAAATTCGTTTGGTGTGTAGGTAGAAACATATGCTGTGTGTAGATGCGATTTACAACAATAGTTTGGGTTACGGTGTTGGTGACACTTTGGTTTCATACTAATAATGAATCATGACCCATCTCCCTTGTTTCTATTATGTATGGTTTTTGGCATTATTTCATCAATCCAGCTATTTTTGAATATTCAAAACCACAATAAATTAGATGGATTTATAGAAGAAGCACACTTTTATATTTGTTCGTATTTTATCTCAATTTTCACGATTCCAGAACAAAACTTTTACAGCAGTAATTTATTCCATATTTTTAACCTTTCCAACGCAATCTATCCCATCACGTGGCACTTTTTGACACAAAGAATGTTATGTTTCAGTGAAACATCATATTATGGATCACATATGATAAAACTGCATATGAGGATAGCCACCGATAGATCACACATACGACAGCCGAGTAGACAAGGTTAAACTGTATTTTAAAACGGTACCATTCTTTCTGGTTGACGACATAATATAAAACTGAAATATTGATAGTGGATTACTTCCGATTGTTCTTTTTCATGAAGGGCAGGACTATCCTGCCTATTTCCGAGGCGATTAGCCCTCACGAGAGGCGGCGGGCGCGGGGGGGCGGCGTGCCAGGGGGGAAGGGGGGCGGGGGAAGGTCAGGGGAGACGGGCGGGGCGTGGGCGGGCGGAGGGGGCCCGGGGGCGGCGCATCAGGGGAGTGCCGCCACGTAGTTCTCGGGCACGAGACCGGTCTTGCCGTTGAGCGTGCCCTCCAGCCAGCCGGGCTCGGCTGACGATTTTACTGGAAATGGAAAAGATTGTTTGTAAACACGATTTATTCATTATAACTACATTCGGAAAAATGTTTAAACTGTGCGTTTTAATAAGAGTCGCACCTGCCCGAAGCCTGTGGGACTATGGCATTCCCGATTGGGGTATGTCGTGAGGCTGAAGGGAGTTTCTTAGAAACACTAAATAAAACAAATTGAAAATACGTACATAGATAACGTAAAATGCAATGACTAAATAACAATATAACTCACAGCAGGTGTGGGGGTTATAACTAACCTTGCGATTTAACTTTTTCTGATACAAATTTACTAAAGTTAACTTTGCTTTTTTCGTAAAGTTAACCACATGGGAAGTATTTTCCCGTTGATGACGATAACTGGCTTTGAAAAGGGAGTAAGTCGGTATATGCTTTAAGATTTGAGCATATCACATCATCCGTTGAATGCTAACTAATGTGTAGACTGCATATAAAAGTTTTAAATCGTAAATGTAAATTGTACTCACCATTTGTAATGATTTGGTTTGGTTCAAAGGATAATTCTCCGTCATTTTCCCCGACACAGGCGTAAAGGGTTCTCACACGTCTGAAAACAACAAAATTATTCTATTAGCTTAGCTTATTTTCCTATCTCATTACTAGGCATGTTTTGACACAGTGTACGTGTTTTAGTGAAACTTCGTGGATCACATAAGTGACATCCGCATACGGGGGTAGCCGCCGATGGATCACATATGTAACAGCCGTATGCATAGGGTTAACTAGTTTTATGACTGAAATAAGTCAAAAATGCGTATCTGTAGAAGATAGGTTCTCTATTATGCCAAAGAAATTTAACTCCGATTAGATTATTTTTGTATGTTCTCGGTTATATTAATTTCCATTTTTTTTTACAGTAACTACACACAGGAGGCCCTGAGGGAAATAATTTCCCTCAAGGCCTATATCGTCTTCGGGGATGCTATGTGGAGGGTCTTTTAGAGAACATCCTACAACATGGGTCTTGAAGTGGTCCCTTCAAGACCCATGTTGTAGGATGAAGGAAACATAGAGGCCGGCAGATCATTCCGCAGCCGAGCTCTTGAACACAAGAACGAGTCGTAGAAGCGACCCGTTCTCATATGACAAATGTCAACCATGTGCAAAAGTTAGGCGCGCGTTTGGCGTATTTCCCGACTATGCACCGGTGCCGAAGGGATCAATGACGCTAGTTCCTCAGAGCATCTTCCATTAAAATACTGGTAGTACAAAGACAGCTTTCCCACCTGATGTCTGTGCTCCAAAGATTGCGGTCCGATTGTTAAAATGGGCGAATCTACAAACGGACCGCCCGTTTCTGCACAGAGTCAAGGGTTTTTTCAGATATTTTGGGGCTTCCGACCGGAGAAGGCTGCCAAATTCTAGAGTGGGACGGAATCGCGATTTGTATAGGGAGTTTAATCAAAACTCCAATGGATTTGTTCCATCGGGTTTTTACATATAAATATTTTATTACTTACAGTTAAATTTCCCAATAATACAAATTTATTAATTTATCGCATGCATTTTCCTGCGTTCACTTTTAATATAATAATATTTACACGGATATCACCGAGTAACCAATGTACAAATAATATAACTATACAATGTTAGTAGCACATCAGCTAGATTAGGAAATTCACCACCAAATAGCTCACCAATTAAGTCAAATTTTTCATCTTACTAGTCGATCACCGCTAAAAAATAGTTTAGGTCGGGTCAGTCACCAGATAAGTTAGATTAAGCTGGGTCAATCACTACCACGACAGATTAGGTCACCAGGTAGTAGTGGAGATTCACTTAAATGCTAGGATTGATTGGATTTTTCACCACCAAGTTAACCTAATACAGAACTGCTACAAAGTCAGGATTGATTGGGTTTTACACTGCCAAGTTAAGGTAATACAGAACTACCGCAAATTCAGAATTGGTTGGGTTTTTCACTACCAAGTTAGCATAATACAAAACTGCCGCAAAGCCGGGATTCGTTGGGTTTTTCACCACCGAGTTAATATAAAACAGAAGTGCTGCACATTTAGGATAAGATGGGTTTTACCCTCTAAGGTGATGCAATAAACAACTGTAGTGAAATGATTCACGCACCAAGTCAAAATAAGTCGGAGTTGTCAATACTAAGGAACGGAAATACACAACTGGGGCGCTTAATCTACAAGTAATCTATAAGGTAATATGTACTCAAGAACTTAATCTCCGGGCTTAGAGAGTTTACAGGCTCAAAATCTATTTACTGTCCATTATCAGGGAAGATGTGACACAGCACAAGCAACACTTTCCGTTAATAATAACGGGAATGGGAAGAATTTAAAGATTATCAGGTTATTCGTTACCCAGGAACGTTTGTCTTTCTTTAAAAAAATATGTATATAACGTGTATATACGTGGAACTGCAAGTGAAGAAGTGTCCAAATTGTTGCTCAAGATCAGTAAGTAGCAGAGTCGACAAATGTGTCGTGTTTCCATCCAGGCGTCGTGGGTTCAATTCTTCTAAGTAAGAGGAATTCTAATATTGTCATATTGCTCATTACCCGGAAATACTTGTCTTATCTTGTAGGTAAAGAAGTGTCCGAAATGTTGGATCAAGAAGTAAGAGGATTTTTTAAAAATACATTGTGACAAATCTAACAATATAAGAAGTAACTAGATTTGAAACACAAAACAAGCAGAGGTTGATTCACCGGTTATTTAGTGGTTTGTTAGTCATGCAGTGTTTGTTGTTGGTTGGGGCTTACCTGATCGAGGGGCCGGGGCTAGCGGCCCGATGGTGCTGGTTGCCGATGGACGCGGCCGGGCCAATCACCCTACTCACACGCCACGGACAATACAATGCCACCATATCAATGCCAATGCCACCAGCGGATACGTGCGGTTAACCCATTAGTGTATGCAGCAAGGGATAAAACGTAAAAATTCTTTGTTATATTTGTGCGGTTATTCAGGGGTAAAAAAAGAAATATAAAAATCATGACCAAAAAAATGATTATCGCTTAAATATTTTGTGCGGTTATTCGGGGGTTAAAAAATATATAAGTTCGAAATCTCAACCAAAAAAATTCATTCTCGGTTAATATTAAGTACCTGTCGCCTATTAAATTTTAATATATAAATGTTGTATTTACAAAGGGATTAATTAGTTTTAATGGATAAAATAGAGAATAGATGTAGACGAAGTAATCAGGGGCATGACTACTTTATTCCAATTCCACGTTTTTAGTTGATATTTTACTAAGTCAAAACATCATGGCGTCCGGAGAGAATTCTCATAATTTTTTTTCCATACAATAGTTGCAAGGTATTTAAAAAAAATAAAATAATAATGGGGTATAAAAAACCTACAAAATTTTTTTGTTCAGAATCGTAGCTCACCCCTAGAAGGTTACTGATTCAACAATAATACCAGGGGTGTTAGTTGAAGTTTGCCGGTTTTTTCAATAAAGAAAACGCTTAATTCTCAAGGGAATCTCAAATTTTTTTTATTCAAAGTATTGACCATCGGATTCTATACATTTTGCCCATCTTTGAGGCAAATCATGGATACCATTCCAAAAAAAAATTTCTCTTTCGAGGCAAACCATTCGACGAGCCATTTTTCGACTTTTTCAAAATTGGCGAAGCGCTGCTCTGCGAGTGAGTGTCCCATCGATGCGAAAAGGTGATAGTCGGACGGGGCAAGGTCTGGAGAGTACGGCGGGTGCGATAATATTTCCCAATTCAATGCTTTGAGAGTGTTCTTCACTACTTTAGCTGTATGAGGCGGTTTGGCGGTTTTTTCGATTTGTCTCTCGTTCATTTGGTGTGGTACCCATTTTCCATACTTTTGGATCTTTACCATGGCTTTTAAACGTTGGCAAATTGCTCCTCGGGTCACATTAAGTGTTTGAGACAATTGTTGTTGCGATTGGGTTGGGTCTTCATCCAATAACGCCTGCAATTCCTCGTCTTTGAACTTTTTCGTTGCACCAGGATGTTCATTGTCTGTCAAATCGAAATCTCCACTTTTAAATTGACGAAATCATGTCTCACATGTTCTAATCACTGGAGCATGTTCACCATAAGTTTCTACCAGCAACCGATGAGCTTCAACTGCTTTTTTCTTTTGATGAAATAAGAAAAGCAACGAATGCCGCAAATGCGATTTACTTGGAACGAAACTCGACATATTCACTGAGGTAACCAACTATGACACTATTATTTTGGCAGAATGTAACTTGTGTATTTTTGAAGGTTAATGTCCATAGAAAAATATGACATAGATGCCAAATCATAGAAATGTATACATATCTCTAGTGACATCTATGAGTAAAACCGGAAAACTTCAACTAACACCCCTGGTAATAATAATAATAATTGGATGATTTGTATAGCGCCATTTTTGTGAAAAATCACCTCAAGGGCTCCATTCTTTGGAACATATAATTTGTGTATCCATGAATATTTGTACAAGGATTGAAATAACATTCGAAATAGTGATTTCAGAAAACCGCGTATAGAAGATATGCCAAAACAATATTGATTCACTAATTGAATTGTGCCCACATAGGAGGATATACGTGATTTTGTTAGTTTTGTACGACATAAAAGTTCGATTTTTTTTGTACTTCTTTATATATATTAACAATAATATTAATATTTTCGGTGAATATTTCCAGTTGGGACTCACAATTTTTTAAAAAGAAAAACGCTTTTTGATTCGTAAAAATAAAAAATAAAAATTTGCATATGCGGAAATACAAAATAATCACAAAATTTTTTATTTTTTAAAAATAAAATATATTTTTTTTAATAAAGACAATTATTCTCTGGTTACTTGTTACGAATAACCTGACAATATTTGAAAACCTCCTACTACCATCATAGTAAGCAGAAGATGTTGCTTGTGTCGTAATGGAGGACTTAGCCAGCCGAGGAATTGAACTCACAACGCCTGGGTGAGACCCAAAAGCGATGCCAACTCAGCCACTGACCGGTCTTAAAAAACCCAAATTAAGAACCTAAAAACCTATTGAGAATATTTAACATTTGCAGTTTGTATGGATTTCATATTTTAAAAATTGAACATGGCAGCCTCAACTTTCCCCCAATATTTACGCGTTTTTATTTAAATAAAGTAAACAATTAGGTGAATTTTTATGTATTTTCGCATACCCAAATATTTTTCATTTATTTTTGTGAATAGAGCTTTTTTTTTTCAATCATAAGTTTTTCCAATGAGTCCCAACTGGAAAAATTTACCATATGTTGTTGCAATCCTTATTGTTTTAATAATGTAACTCCTTATCATTGCGCACATTTACTTAATAGAGCTTTGCCTATGAGCTTTCGTTAAATTACATTAAAAATATATATATACCACATACACCCTTCTATGTGGGCGCAATTCAATTGTTAAATTGTATTCCCTGACAACATTAAAATCAAAATGGTTAATTAACACAATTCATGCAATTTGCTATACATAATATTCATTTTGATTGAATACAAATTTGTACAAAAGTATGTGCAACCATCCCAAAACAGTGGTAACATAATAACAAGACATGTCAAAACACCACAGAGAAAACCAGTTAACCGATAAGTATCCATAGATATCATCGGTTTGAACCATAGACAATAATTGGAAAACATTGCATGCTTTGCTTTCCAAAAACTTTGGCTCCTTCCGTCCCAACATTTAATAATGCGGAGTGTCTCAAAAAAAAAATACATGTACAAAAATATGCCATTTTACGAGTGATCATTAAAATGTAGTAAAAACACCCTTTTTCATAAAATAACTTTATCATTTAAAAACTGAATTTCAATTTTAAATAAACATTTGTCATGAAAATACCGTAGTGGCCAGGCCTTCAAATTCAAATATTTGAAGTAAATTTGTAAAAATACGAAATATTCACATGTAAAATGAAAAACCACAGACACAATTTATTATCAGCTGTCTGATTTATGAAATAATAATACGAATTAGGACGATGTGTAAGTGTGTAAATTTTATGGCATTTTACCTCCACAACCGGCCTGTCTGATTCGGATTTAGGAAATTTTATGACATGTTTTGGAACAAATCATATTTATTCGAATTACACGGACAGATTTTCGTACGCGGATAAAAGAAAAATTCATATATTTTTTTAAAATTCTATCCTTCTTAGGAAAAAATGTAAAAATAAGAGTTATTGCAACTTATTGGGGTTCTACTGTAGATTAATAACTTTTTTCAATTTCAGAACATTTTCTTTGAAGTCGAATAACAAGTTTGAAACATGCTGTATGCAAGCAATGCATCTGAGTGAATACTGTATTCACATCAATATTCACTGCAATACTTATAATGTTCAAATTTTGTATGTGACAGACATAGTCACATCCGAAATTACAGTAATTTAGAGAAAATTGTGGAACTACATAATAGATTTAAGTAGATTTTAACAAAAAGTATGGAATATTTACATTATGCACACATTACTGAGACACTCCGAATATTAAAAGTATTAAGATAATACTACAATTAAAAAAATATATTATTAAAGTTGAATTAAATTAAAATACTTACACATTGTGTTGGGGCTGCGGCCTGTAACTCGTGGCGTAGTGCACATTCATCGAGTGATTCACGATCCGTCTGGTCTTGACGGGAGAACCGTGGTGCACGGGCGAACCGTGGCTGTTGTTGGCCATGCCGTGGCTGTTGTTGCCGGCGCTCATCGGGCTATTGTTGAGGCTCATGCTAGTGGCGAGGCTCATCTGGCTGTTGGCCAGGCTCATCTGGTTGTTGCCCAGACTCAGCTGGCCGTGGCTGTTGTTGTGCTGGCCGTGGCTGTTCAATTAATATTATTTATTTGAAAAACATTACAAAATTAATAGTTTTAAATCGTATTTAAAGTAAATAGTAAGGGTGTATAATATAGTACTTGTTATGAACCACTTCATGACAAGAAGTTTAACATTTAGCCCTGTTATATTATTGATGTCAAGTAATCAAATTTTAATATCCATTTCGGCCGGTGGTCACACCGAAGGGGGTGCTCATTTTTTTATTATTTTTTTTGTTTTTAATTTAATTTAACAAGAGATAAAATACAATTCAAAAAGTCCCGATACACTACTTTTTTGTAGTTTGTCTAACAGGAGCTTGTTATTTAAAACATAAAATTTAGAGACAAGGTTACAAAATATGTAAAATAAAAACATTAAAAAAAAAAACAATATATAAAATAAAAACATAAAAAAACATTTGTAACAAGCTTAAAACATAAATATTTATCAAGAATATGACTCTAAAATATTTCTACAAAAATATATTAAAAAAATGAATAAAATAATTAGTCAGGGATATGAAGGGAAGGGGGCTCCTACGGAACGAGAGCCCTTTCACTCGACTGTGTGGGTTTTAGCGCCACGGAGGACACTCACCTTGGTGGGCGTTCCTGGTTCGGAGTTAAATCATTATTTTGACTGATAATGAAGTACGTCTTTTATTAGAATAAAAGTGGCATTTGCATCTTAATGTTAATTTATTGACTGGGTGGTTTTCATCTCCTGTCGGAGTGCTATGATATTCTACATTTCGAGATGGCCGGGGTAACGTGTGGCCGGGGTAACGTGTGGCCGGGGTAACGTGTGGCCGGGGTAATGTTTATTTTGATTTCATTACAAGTTTTGGTTTATTTACAGTCCATCCAAAAAGAGATTCACGGATATTTTCCCTAAGTGTAAAATCATTGCTATTATATATAGGCCTTCTTGAAAGGCATTTTTATAGCAAAAGAGGATTGATTTATTTAATTACCTATTCCTAACTAACTAACCATCACGCCGTTTCACCGCAGGGGAAGGCAGAGAGAACGGACCGCCAAACAACTCGATCATGGCATACACTTCTTGCTTCATTCACTTTCATAGAATGTCTCATACATTCTCTTCTGCTATTCCGACTTCTGACATGGCCCAACTCAAGTATTTGATTCACTTGATCGTGCCATGTCTTCCTCGGATGTCCACGGCTTCTTCTTCCATTCACATTCGCGTCATATATTCTCCCTACACTCCTCTCATCGTCCATTCGCTGTACATGCCCAAACCATCTAAGCGTCCCTTTTTTAATCTTGCTCACTAAGCTTACGTCAGCCTTGCATTCTTTACGAATCTCAAAATTTTTCACACGATCATACATAGTTTTACGACACATTCGTCTCAAGAGATCTCATTTCTACAGCATTCAGTCTACTTTCATCCTTCCTCTGTCAGTTCCATGCCTCACTCCCATACATCAGGGTTGGTATCAGCACTCCATTGTGGACTGCTAGCTACGCTTCTTTGGACAACTTTTTGTTTGCGCCAACCGCGTTCAGTCCTCCGTTAATGGAGTTTCCTGCATTCACCCTTCTTTCAATATTCCTATCAGTCTTTCCATCTCTCGTAAACATACTTCCCAAATACCTATTCCTGCCATTTATAAAATACCCTGGAAGCGGTGGTTTTGCAAATTGACCATAAACGAATTGCAAACACGGTAAACATCTCTCGAGATTGAGCCAGCGCGGGAGACAACAATGTAAGTAAGATTTGTTTTAATAATCATCCTGAGTGATATCAGTATTTAATTGTAGACCGGCTTGGACCAATCCGCGGTGTAACATACTGTATCAAAATCTGTTGGAAATAAAGACTAGATGCCGTCAACGCCCAACACTATTGACGAACATTTGCAACAGTTGGATATTATTGATAAATTCCGATATTATTCAACACAACGTAACGCAGTTTGTGACTATGTATCATTTTAGCAGTCAAATAAATAAAAAAAGGTGTAGCAGTTATACATCGTGAGCATTATGCGTTGTTTCAAATGGTTATTTAGTTATGTACCTTCCTACTAGACTAGATGTCTTTGTGGATTTTCTTATCCGATATATAGCGCCTAACGCCAAGCAATTCTGCTGGTGGCGAATAAAACATAGCTTTTATAACAGTTCTGACGTCCCAACAGATGGAAAACCCTAACATTGGGATTCCCTAATATTATTAGGATCACAATTTATTATTTTTGTTAGTGTTCGCGTCTACGTCAATGTTATTTCCACAGAGCAAAAAATTCATAGAGATGTCTTAACAAGCAAGTGGAGGAAACCAAAATGAGGGGGACGAGGTAAGCGTGCCGTAAGTAAAACAGGAAATAAGTAAAAAGGTTCAGCTTGTTTGCAAAAACCAAACCTTTTGTTTGGAGTATTTTGTTTGACCCTTTTTATAAATGTTTTTTCATTTGCTTACAGCAGTCAAAATCACACGAAACAAACGTGGACGGCAGTGAACTAGGCTGGTGTCAAAATTGGTGTCACGTGACCTTTGCCTCGAACAGTCGAAATCGTACAGGGCAAGTCTGTGTGACATCATTGGTTATTTTGCAAAGCGGTTATATTTCACAGTTGACAATTTATTGTCAACGATAGCGGCGTTGGCTTTTTTGTATAATATTTGATAACTGTAAATTTTTTACTCTTCTAAAAAATATTCAAGATAAAGTCGATAGGATAGAGGTACGGGTAGTAACCTGTTGGCGATGAGCGGGTTGGAGTGGTTGGTGTGGTTCAGCTGGCCCTGGCTATTGGTCAGGCCCATCTGGCCCTGGCCGAACTGGTTGTGAATCAGCTGTCCGTGGCTGTTGGCGTGGGTCAACTGGCCGTGGGCCGAGGATGGGGTTGATATCTTATCGCGAGAGGAGGTGGAAGAGACCGATTCGTTGGAGCTGCTCGTGGAGTTTAGTAGGCCGTCGCGGTGGAGCTCCATATCTAGAAAAATAATCAGAATAATTAGCATATTTTGAGTCCGAACTGCCCGGAGCCAATGTAATATCCCTAATTTGGGTATGTTGAGAGGCTGAAGAGAGTGAGAGGGAAAAGATATGAGGAAAAGGAAGGTTGGGAAGTATCTGACTATTGTAATCTTTAAGCCAATTCCAACTGGTTGAGCACCATATTATTTATTTATGGAAATTAGTCATATAAAATATTTTTAGAATAATATTTACATCTTTTACATCAACAACATTTTGTCAGACATTTTTTCTCTGGTAAGCGATGTAATTTCTGGCTCTGTGCATTGAAACTCGCCCTAATAGAGTTAGTGTTCTCTGAATGCACGACAGAGGTCAGTGACGTGCCCTATTTTTGCATACGTGCGAAAGATTTGCGGTTAGCATTAAATTGGGCAAAACTTGATTAGTATTGTACTCCAAGTAATGGAAAGAAGAGTTGCTCTCTCGAATATTATCTGTGCTGTGAATTCTTATAATAGAAAATCGTGAATTTGAGAAGTAGACCTTCTGGACTAGCAGATGAGATCTCTGATTCAGGTTAGTGGTGATTTCAATGTATGTAACCAATTTATTGCAATTGCGCCAGAGAGAGAATCTAAATTTTTCATTGTTGTTTTTTTATCAGGGTATAAAGCCCATTAATCGATGTGGCTATTTACACACCACCCCACCAACAACGTTTCGATTCCGAATGGTGTTGTTCCACCAGGGCGATACTGAGAGTATCTACCAGTCATAACTGTGTGGGGACCCCAGTAGGAGGGAACCAGAGGCAAACCGAAGAAGAGGTGGTTAGACTGCATGGAAGAGGAATGGAGCAGGAAAGGAAGGACTGAGAACTGGAAGCGAATGAACCAGAGCAAGGAACCGCAGCCAGTGGAGAATATTTTTGGAGGAGACGAAATCCCACTGGCTTCTTATCGGTGAACTAAATTAACAATACCTAATTATTAAATCATGCAATTTGAGGGTTTGTGTTCTATGTTATTTTGGAGTGAAACATCCAATAAAAGAACAAGACTTTTGAAGCGAGACAACGGAATTGGATAGGGAGTTGAATTATGAAAATACTCAGGTGAGCCGCTTTCATCTTTAAAATTTGTATGACATGCCGTATCTAAAAGTTCACATATCGATGTCAGAAGAGAATACAAGCAAAGTGTATGGTAATAGGCTTACTGTTTATCTGCTGCTGATGGTGCGAGGGTCTGTGGGTGGGCGAGTACCTGGCAGGGGGTGGGGGCTGGTAGGCGGGGGGCCCGGCGCGCTGGGGGGAGCCACCACCTCCACCCCCTCCTCCACCACCTCCGCCGGCCACAGCGAGGGGACCGTCGTAGTAAGTCTTGGTGACAGCCTGGGGGAGAAACATTTCATTAGGTATAATGTGATCAAATTGACAGTAGAATAAGTGCAACGTCTTCTTTACATCAGATAAAAAAGCGGAGCTAAGTATCGAGACCGAAGTAATGAGATTATAAATCAGTCGTCGAACCTTACATATGGTCACCAAATCTGAATGATGAAATAGAGGCTTCCAGAGTCCAAGCTGCCAAAATGAGATTTTTAAGAAGGGTGGCAGGAGTTACAAATGGGATGGAATAAGAAGCTAGACAATCCGAGTTGTGCTAAACATCAAGCCACTGCTACTCTTCATAGAAAAGTCGCAAATGAGGTGACTTGGACGTGTACTCAAAATGCAAAAAATACTGGCGACAATTCCAGAAGGGAGACGTCCAGTGGGCCGCCCCTGGCAAAATCGGTGATAACAACTCCAGAGGCTGTGTAACGAGAGACTGGAAAACTCTCGAACCGTGAGCTCTGGCGTCATGAAATTTGCAGGGATTTTTCTACCTATGAACTTTTTCAGATCTCAAATGTAATTCCATCGTGAAGTATGGAGCTTTGAAATATCATTTTACAGAAAGAAAAAAAAAAAAGTATGTAGAAACACAGGCGAAGTAGGAGAGTAAAGCCAATATAATATTTCATTATTGAAGTAATGCATTTCAACACATAGTAAAAGACGCTTTCAATATGACCATAGCAGCAGCCTTCCGTACACGGAGAGAGATGAAATTAGTTCAAAGGTCAATTATACAAACAACTAATTGACCAGTCTTTAAATATTATTAGAGGTGTCACTGGAGAGATATAAAAAGCTTAAATAATAAAAATTTATTTGTTGACGAAAAATATTTTTTACACTAGGACCTACCTTCATAAATAAATGAATTAAAAGGTTGGCACCTGCAGCATGGCAATAAAATGTAGATATTTAACAAAGTACAACTATTTTTTTCATTGCTATGGCACCACCAAGCTACTCAATTTGTCTTTGAAATTTGTTCTACACATTTAATTTTTTTCACATTCGAGTTTGACAGTTAGTTTTAAAGAAACAATCCAAAATATATTCAAATTAAATTTTGTTTTGTGAATTAGATTTTTTTTATGGCATTTTTATACATTTCAAAAATACAAAAAATCGTCCTTCCATGTAATTATCTTCCTAGCAAAGCGTTAAATAATGTAAAAGATTAAATATATTAAATTGTCTTGGAATATTATCTCCTTTCAGAAAGTATCTCTAATTTCTGAACACCGTGTGGTAAAAGTGAAAAACATGCATTTTTGGACCATTGCGCTTTTTTAAACTTACTTTAATTTGTCCTATGAGCCATCTCGGTGTTGTCATTTAAAACCTTTCAAACGATCGCAGCGCTCTCAATTTTTGTCTACTTTTATTGTCAGAAAAAGCTTTTGAAAATACGAAAGTTGTCAATTAAAAAAAAAAACCGTCTTCAAAATAGCAAATTATTATTTTTTGTTCAAATTATTATATTTGAGATTTACATATTAAATATGTAGTTACTGAAAATAATTTACCCAAAAATCGGACGAAAAGAAAAAAAAAACTGAAAAAAAAAATCACTGAATTATATCAATAAAATCATATTGTTTACATAACAAAAGCTCGAAGGTGATTTTGTACCATTCACAATAAAAGCCTTCCGCACCGGAGACGGAAGTTCTTTTATACTAAATTAAAGCAGGTGTCCAAGCTTCATTGCACAAATTCATATAATGCAGTTCCGATTATTTATCACGATTTTGGATTGTTTGGGAATATCAAAAGGGGGAAGTGAAATTTAACCAATCACGTTTTGAATTCAGGCCGATAATAATACATTGGAGCAATTTTTACAGGATAAATCAGAGTTTTATTTTTAGAAAGATGTTTCCGGGTTACGAATATCATGAGAATATTTGAAAAATCCTAGGGTTGTATGCGAAATAATAGGCACAAGCATTTTTCAAACATTTTTCGCTTTTATTGATATAATCGTTAATTTTTAAATTTTACCAGTACGTTATATGACAACCTTTACTGACTCTTTGTTACATCTTTACTTTACTTTCGCATTTTGGCTGACGAGACTACGACGCTGGTGGTTATTATATTCCAAATAATATTATTGGATAATTAACTGTAAATTTAAAAGATATTTATCCAATAATCGTAATCCAGATAGCAAAAATACGAAAATAATCCGATGTCTAATCATCATCAACGATTAACATAATAGCGGCAATCAACAAAAAAAGTCTTTAAGGCCATCCACTTGCTAAAATTCCAACGAAATCACGCGCTCCTTATGCAGGTGGTGACAAGGTCGAAATTCCCGATTAACATCGGCCGCACGTTTCGATTTACGCAAAAAAAAAATCCCCAAAACGCGTGTTTTATTTTAATTTTTTAAAGCTCAGGCATAAATTATTAAAATATTTTACAGTCATATTCTAAAAAACTTAAGTTGTCACAATGAACAATACGACAATATCGGAAAAAGGGTTCGTAGGTAAGAGATTTTGCGCTTTAAACATTTTTTTTAAGTCTGATACTTTATTTTTTTTCTAGGCTTATAAAAAGAAACACCAAAAAAATTAACAGTTCTACGAAAGGCCAAGGTGTGTTCTACTTGCAGTACTTAATTAAATGATCTATAATATTTCTAGGGCATCAAATTCTCAAACTGAAAACACACGATTTTGCATTGCATCCTATTGCATCGCCTTAAGCTTTAAAGTACGCATGTCTTTCAGATTTCGCGCCAAAACTGGACTCGATCAAATTAAAGAACATGTACAAGTTGTCTGGACCATTTACTTGCGGTACTTGTTCACAAGTTCGTACCAAAACACCTGTCGCCTTTGATTGAACCAGCCTCCTCCACCTGCCGCTAAGAAATCTCGAGAAAGGATTTTTAAAACTACCTGCACACGCAAAACTGATTAATTTAAAAGATAAATGGTGCCGGAATTTTCGCGCTCATTACACGATGGAATTTTTTAAACATTGGTGAGTATCTGTATCATTTTTGGTTGTATGAATGGGCATCGTCACCAGAATTGAGCCCAACACAGTATTCACACAGATGAATTGCTTGCATACAGCATATTCCAAACTTGTTATTCAGAAAATGAAAATACGGTGAAAATGAATAAGTTCATTTTTTAAATATTTTATCGCTAATTAGTAAGACAAAAGGCTGTTTCTCAGTGACGCTTGGTAAGGATATCAGCATCGGAAGTGTAGGTATCCATGTGTACAACTACCCACAGCAAAAACTCTTGAACGGTGAGTTACGGCGTCATAAAAATTGGTCTTGTCTGGAATTTCTAGGTGCCACTATTTATAGCTTTCGAATAAAGAATGTTGAAACTTGGGCGAAACCGAGGGGTAACTACTAGTAACCTATGTATATGAATAAGTGCAAATTATAATCAAATGGATTTGAACATGAAATAAAAATAAACCAAATATTATGGTAAATATGAAAATGCATTAGAAAGAGAAACCAATTAAGAGGGTGGTGTATTATTCACCTTGTTTAAATGAATATGTAAATGCACTTGCAGTTCTTTAGCCTTGAATTGGTTTGTGAAAGCTCAAGAAAGCCTCAATTATTCAACCGAGAAGCTCACACCACCTGGCGAATAAATTGTAATAAAGGCTTCTGGTTTCAATGGGAGTGGTAGGTATTCGTTCGGTAAATTTGGCGTCGTATTATTTGATAATCCATTTAGAGTGGCGGACACATCCGTTGAAGGGATAAAGTAAAAAAAATAAAAATAAAACAGGACCCGAAAGAAGTCCTTGAAGCAGGCCCACTATAACAATTAGTTGATGAATAAATGGACCAAAAAGGGTGTAGTATTCTCTCATTGAGTGAAACGCGAAGTGCATTGAGAGGAAGTGACAAAAAACGAACCAAAAACATTAAAATCAAAGACGGTGAAGAGAAGGGAAAAAAATTATGAACCCTCAACAAACAATAAGGTTTTAAATGTCAAGAGACCTAACGTTCTGCAAAGATCGTACATGCTATACAAGTTTGGTTATGTTTTACGGAAATTTTGGAAGTGGTGATGTTTTTGTTGGTAAACAAAAATATAATCAGAAAAACGATTTAGAACGAAAATATCAAACGAAACAAAGTTTAAAGACGTATAATAATAACATAGCATTTATATAGTCCAAGTGAGTGAAATTCCACCTTTATTTCTTCGATAGAGATTGAAACGCCACACTACGCTATGTCGGCACACGGTCCTTGCTACATCTTATCTAACTCTTGAAATGACCCGACCCACGTTTTGATTCACTTGATGGAAGCCACGCCATCCCCGACTTCTTCCATTCTCCTGACACTCCGTATCCATCTATCCGCTCTATATGTCTACACCATCTAAACGTTAATTTCGTTATCTTATCAAAGAAAAAAGTAGCATTTCATTTTTATAAAATTGGCAATCTGACGAGAGGGCACGACCACGTTCATGATGTAATCCTTTGCCGTTGTATTATTTGATAATCCATTTAGATTAATGTGAGAAAGAAAAAAATAAAAATAAAAAGGGTCTTGAAATGAGTCCTTGAAGAAAGCCCGCTTTTACAATATCGTGGCATGAGCGCGACTATGCAATCTCGGAAAGGAAGTTGGTGGTATCCCACCCTCCATTATTGATAATGATGGTACTGATGTGGTAATGTTAATGTTGGACTTACATGAGTGATGCCCTGGGGAGCGGTAGATGTTGAGTATCGCTGTGCGCTTCTGTTGTGGGGAGGAGACTGGGGACCAACAGGGAGACCACCAGGGGGGATCCTGAAACAAGGCAATTCATTGGGTAAACAATTAAATATTAATAGGTAAATAATTAGAATCAAAATAAGAGTAATGGATATGTCCTTGACCCTGGATAGCCGATGTGGGAGTAGATATCTACACGAAAACAATAACATTTTATAACACTAACCAATCAATCAAACTAAAATACAAATTTGTTAAATTTATCAAATGTAAAGTGTTTTAAAATTTAAATGTACCTAAATGTAGAAATATGGTGCTATAATATGAAACAAATATTAGCTGGTCATTGAGGATGTTGTTGATGGATACCTTACCTACCTAAAATTCTATACTTATTATAAAACAGAGTCTATGTTATAATATGCTAAAAATAGAGTAAAAAGAAGTGTGACCTATACAGATTTTAAAGAATCCCGATGTAGCCAGTTAACACATAATATTACGACCTTTCGAATCCTAGACCCCAGACAAGCCAATGAAATTGACAATGTGTCCAAGAAAGAATTTCGAAATTTGAAAATATTTCATCGATTTCATCAGAAGTAAGATAAAAATTACCTTGCTTCGAGCACACAGACACGCCCACGTCTTACTTCTATCGGTTTGTATCTTCAATTGGAATAAATATTGTTCCAATAATTAGCAAAACTGTATTCGTTTATTTTATTTTACATGCACATTTACAGAATTTATTCCAACAACAGACTCGTTACAGACTGATAGGATATTACCATTTTGAATTGAACAATTCACGTGGAAAATATCGACATTTCTTACACTAATTCAACTCGTTTTACACTTTTCCACTACACTGATAGCACGGGCAATATCGTAGCATGTATTTGTCGATGTATGTTAGTTAAATATAAGTCTCTAGTTTTGAGCCATAGTTGTAAGTCCATATAGCAGTGTTGTGAATTGACCCATTTGGTCATGAACATGTACAAGTTTTAAGTCACTAGTTATAAGTCTCAGTAATTAGTTGCTAGCTACAATAAGTCTAGTAGTTATAAGCCGATAGTAATAAATCGTAGCTGTAAATTATTAGTTATAAGTCTAGGTTAATATGTCATTAGTTGCAACGCGTCCTTGAGATGATTTTCCTGTGAAAACGACCCTGTAGAAGTAATCCAATCATTATCAATTATTATCAGGTGTTTGTTCTAAAGGTAAACGAAAAGGAATACGCGTTCACAGATGGCGCTAAATTAAATAATAAAAAAACATATTTAGAAAGTAATGCATTTAAATATTGAAATGAATTGTTTGTTGGCGGATGTACACACGGAATATCCTTCAAGAAACTTATAAAAATACTATATATATGTTAGTGTTTCGATAATAACAATTTATTCCATTTCATATGCTCGTCAATAAACAATTCATCTCAATATTTAAAAGCATTATGTCCTGAAGTGTTTTTTTTTTTTTTTTAATTATATTGGCGCGATCTGTGATCACGTGTCACGTTTAATTTACCCTTAAGAGCATTGTTTTGAGATACCTAGCAGGAAGTTAGATGCAGTAGCCACTCTATTTTGTGTTCCGGTTCAAAATTCTGGCGGTTCATCAAAGGTAACAAAGAAGATCATAAATCAGTTAATTTCAAGTTGCAAAGTACCACCCTTTATACTACCCTTTACATCTCAAGCTGAAGAAGTGGCTTCTTTAAATAGATTGTAGTTTTTTTTAAATGCGAAGTGACTCGCAGTCACCGCAGTTCCCGACTAACTGACTACAGACAAAGAACAGCTGCTCGTGAAGCCAATATATCACCGAAACTTGACAGCTTTAAAATTGGAGCCGATAGGCAAAAAAAAACCCGCATAACAGCTTTGGGATTACGCGACTTTGCCTAGGTGCTCGCATTATAAATACTCTATTTTGGTTATTTCTCGGGTCTGGGCGGTTTCCTGCTTTCGAATGAGGGTATTAAATTAACCAAGGAGAGATCTGGATAGGTGGGGCCTCCCGGCAGATGTTACGCGTAGGGAGGATTAAAATTTAGACATTTGGTTGACGTTTTGACATAATTTGTAGCATTGGGAGTGTAAATAGAACGACCGACTAAATTTGTTACAAAGATATTGAGTAAATAAACATTTTTATAATGTGAGCATATGATTTAGATAAATATGTTCAAATAAAATAAACATTTCCAAATGGAGACATTTCTCCGCAGGGGTACACAGAGAGGACGGACTGCCAAATAACAATAACGATATTGGCATAGACTTCTTGCTTCATTCAAATTCATACATCTTCTCATATATTCTCTTCTGTTATTCTGACTTATGAGATGGCCCAACTCAAGTATTCGATTCACTTGATCGTACCATGTCTTCCTAGTGCATCTTCGACTTCATCTTCCATTTACATTCGCGTCATATATTCTCATTTCACTCCTTTCTCGTTCATCCGCTCTACATGCCCAAACCATCTAGGCGTCCCTTTTTTTAATCTTTCTCATTACGCTTACATCAGCCTTGCATTCTTTGTAAATCTCGACATTTTCACAATAACATACATAGTTTTAGCACACATGGAGAAATGGTAGGTATATATGGAAAAAAAACAGTAAAAAAGTAATAAGACAAATTTCAAAGCCATTCTTACTATAAACCTACAAATTTTATTTGAATTTCGGACGGTTTTTATCGAAAACTAAGCAAAGCAATGTAATGATGGCAAGAATATAAAAAAAAAGAATACTAAAAATATATTTTATTTCATCACAAAGATAAAATTTGACCCAAAAAAAATTATTTTGGAAATGCAATCGTAGAGCGAAACAGCTGTTACGCGTTAAATAATGTAAACCTAGCAAAACCCATTAAAATATATATAATAAAACCGGAACACAGTGAGTATGACATTGCAGTAGAAATAATATTTAAAAAAAATTACATTCATGTACCTACATTAAAAGGAATTAATTTATATAATATATGTATTAGTTTTAAGTCACTAGTTATAAGTCTTAGTTGTATAGTTATGTAGTCTCATGTCATAGACGTAAGTCACTAGTTATAATTCTTAGTTGTATAGTTATGTAGTCTCATGTCATAGACGTAAGTCACTAGTTATAAGTCTCAGCAGTTAGTTGCTAGCTATTAAGTCTCAGTTGTAAGTCATTAATTATAAATCTCAGCTGTAAGTTATTAGTCATAAGTTCAAGTTATAGGTTAAATAAATTAGTTGTAAAGCGCCCTTGCGATGTAGAAATAATCCAATCATTATTAATCAATAAAATAACAAAAAAAAATTCAAAACATACCCTCCAATAACAAATCCGGAGAGGCAAATGATCATTTTAATTTTATCTTACGAATTAACACAAAAAATAAAACAATGAACACGAACAACTATTATTTATAAAAAGTAATTAAACTTTTTTTAAACTATTTACGTAATCTGGGGGACGAATTAACAAAGAGCAAAACACGACCTTTCGAGATCGCTGCAAACTTTATACTGACGAGTTGAGTTGAGTTTACTTCAGGCTTCGAGTCGGGGAAGAACCAAATTGAGGTAGGTGAAGTAGGAAGGGAGAGAGGGAAGGGAAAGGAAGGTGCACCAAAAATAATTATCCATTATCAGTGGTAGGAAAAAACTGTGCAAGGTGAAGATGCAGAAGGGCTTTGGTGCTATTGTATATAGCACTGCAACTGGACCGAGATAAAACGACATGTGACTAAACAATGTTATTGTTTAGTCACATTTATTTTATTTATTTATTATATTATTTTATTTATGACCCACCAAACTAGGCGCATGCCCGTATTATAAAACAAATGATGATAATAATAGGAATAATAATAATAATAATAACTGTTTCAACCGAAACTACCCACGGAAATTGTGGGGCTCCGTTTGTATTATTATCAAAACAACGAAATATTTAATGACGGTTTTGGTTGATTGTAATATAGGCTAGATTAAGGTTTAAAGGGAACAAGGATAGCAAAGCACGTACCGAATAATTTTAATACGAACGAACCTGCCCCATCAAAAGTCATTTTGTTTCTGGCGAAGAAGAGTACCATATATAACTGTCACATTACAGTATTGCCATTCATAGTGTTGGTTATGGAAAGTAGGGACTGGATAAATAGCAACTAAGGTAGGAACCAACCACATTATCATTTCAGAACCTAACAATAATAAAAACAAGAAAAAATAAATAATAATACCAATAACAACAAAAATAACTAATATTCTGCATCTCAGTTCCATTATTTTTGCAAGAAAAATGCAAAAGGAAAGAAATCTGGAGTATTGACATTATTTCAAACATTACAGATTTTATTTTATTTTTGAGTAAATTAAAATGCGTGCAGTTTATTTATAAATTAAATATAATGCATTAGGTAGGCTTTTTTTATTAATAATAACATTATTAAATTTGATTTACATAAAAAAAAATTAAATAAAAAATTTAATGGAGTTCTAAGAATTAAAGACAAAAACAATTAATACATTCGGTAGGCACTTATTGGGAGAGAATATCAAGGTTTTATTACAAAAAGCATCTATTATAAATTTTGGGATTTCTTGGAATATCAGTATTTTCTTTTAATATTGAGTAATAATCAACAGATCTAAGTGACATTAAATCAAAGAGGTGCAGTGCCTTTAGGCCGCTGCTCTTCTGTATATCTCGGAGTAGGAGAAAATCGGCAGATGTTCAGACCCACGTGCAAGGCGCGCCAGGTGCAAATCTACTTAACCAAGACACAACCTTGATAGGCCGTCATTACCGTCGGTATATCAAATTGGCCGCAGACAGATTTTTATTATATTAAATACCCGGCTTCAAAGGAGTTTCAACATTACTTACGCGCTCACAGATGGCGCTAGTTCAAATATTTGAGAAAAAACGCTTTGAGGACTGAATGCTTTTAAATATTGAGATGAATTGTTTATTGGCCGGTATTATTGTAAGCTTAAAGCTCAAGTCCTTCAAGAAACTTATAAAAATACATTATATTATTGTAACACTAACACATACAGTATTTTTATATCTACAATAACAATTTCGTCAATTTCATATTCCATGTGTACACCCGCCAACAAATAATTCATTTCAATATTTAAAAGCATTACGTGCTAAAGGCGTTTTTTTCTAAAATATCTATTTACATTAGCACCATCTGTGAGCGTGTATCACGTTTAGTTTAGATTTAACCATTCTTTTAATGTAAGCGTAATGAGCAAGATAAAGAAAAGCACGATTAGATGGTGTGTACTTGTGGAGTGGATGAACGGAGGAAGGAACGTCAGGATAATAAATCAATGACGCGAAAATTGATAGTAGAAGAAGTCGGGGATGCCTGAGGAAGAGCAAAAGAATCAAATACTTGTATCAGAATAACAGAAGAGCCAAGACAGATTTGTGGGCAGTCCATCGTCAGTCTATACCTGTGGGGAAACTGCGTGATGATTAGTTAAGTAAATATTGTAACTAACTAACCATCACGCCGTTTCCCCGCAGGGGTAGGCAGAGGGGACGGACCGCCAAACAACTCGATCTCGGCATATACTTCTTGCTTCATTCACATTCATACAACATCTCATACATTCTCTTCTGCTATTCCGACTTCTGACTTCTGTCCCCGGCTTCTTCTTTCATTCACACTAGCGTCATATATTCTCCTTACACTCCTTTCTTCGTTCATTCGCTCATGCCCGAACGATCTAAGCGTCCCTTTCTTAATCTTGCTCATTAAGATTACATCAGCCTTGCATTCTTTACAAACCTCAATATTTTCACACGATCCTACATGGTTTTACTACACATTCGTCTCGGAGATCTCATTTCTACGGCATTCAGTCTACTTTGATCCTTCCTCTGCCAGTTCCATGCCTCACTGCCATACATCAGGGTTGGTATCAGCACTCCATTGTGGGTATTGTTATTGCCTTCTACCTTTCGGCAGTCGATTTATTTACAATGTAAGTATCTACTTATGGATTGTTCTGCCGTCAAATGTGCAAATTGCAAGCGTATTTTTGTATTTATACACGGTAAAAGGACCGAGCGTTAGACGTGCGTCGAACGTTACCTAATTCAAACTTCAAACGATTTAGTTTGACAGGTATGCCGAAACATGTGCACATGTTGTTAGGGGAGAGATGGGCATATTGAGCAAATGGGTAAGGAGTACAAAATAAATAATAAAACGCAAAAAGTCCCGATAAACTACTTTTTTGTAGTTTGTCTAACGGGAGCTTGTTATTCAAACTCAAAATTTACAGATAAAGTTACAAAACATATATATGTGTATGTATAAAAAAACATATGTAAACAAGTTGATAATAACAGTTTATTTCTATAGCGCAGCTTTGTGAACGTTTGCCTAAAATTCGCTTTACACTAACTACCATAACCTAACATAATTAGAAAATATACTATATGTATGCAAATTAAAACTATGATTTAAAATGTTCATGAGCAGAAGACTCCCTTACATGAACATTTTTTTATTATTATATAACAATTAAGAATAAACTAGGGGTATAAATAATCGAATGTAAAGTACAAATTACAAAAGAATATTAAATATTACAATAGAAAACCCCGTGCATCACAAAACAGTTATTAATTTGAAACGGTGTTTTATATTTATTGTTTAATATTTTAGTTATTGGAAATTAAAACTCATTCTGTAAATTGATAATCCAAAAAAAAAAATAGTAATAGGATCATTTGTATAGCGCCGTTTCTGTAAAATATTACTTCCGATTCTCTATCTAAGTACCATATGTACATATAAAGAAAAATACAGTACTTTCATAAGAAGCAATCACTTTGTGGTTTAACAACTGTTACATAACGCAAATAACCCATAAAAACTAGCCGCTCGTTAGACAATAGCGCCCCTAGCGGCAAAAATGAACACCACTCGTACTCGGGTCCGGTTCCCCCGCGCTCGCTGCTCTCCGGCATTCTCTTCGTGGACCTGGCCTTGGAAACATCCTCCCCGCGGTGCCGGCCGTGACGCCCCATTCACCGTGGACCTGGCCATGGATTCATACCCGGCCACACGATCGGAAATCGCCTTCACCGTATTCGTCCCGCATCAACACCAACTGTGAGCTGTATCTTGTTTTCCCCCTTTTCATTGTGTTGTAATTCTATTCAAGTCACGTTTAACTATGCCCGTTTGTAGAGAATTTCCCAGAGAACAGAGAGTTTACCCGTAATCATTATTGTGATATTTAGGTTAGCCTGTTCCCCTTGAGTAATCTTACTATGTCTGTGCCTTTTCTCCAAGTAAACTACTGAGCTTGAAAGCATTTGAGTGTTTCATTTCATAAAGCATTGAGTCAAATTCCCAACTATAAGACCGCCTGCCGATTCACGATCCTGCAGAAGAGCTCCGAGGCCTGCCGATTCTGAGCTAGTCGTAGGTCCCGAGCCAAGCTCCCTGGAAGAAACCTCTCTCAGGGTAAGCACACACACACACACTGTCTCCCGTAAATCCACCTACCTAACCTTCCTCTTCTCCCTCTCCCACATTTCCGCATTTCCCCGGACAAATCCCTAAGTTAACACAACATATTAAATAAAACAAACACTTTATTGTAAACCACTAATTTATTGATTTTTTATGCTAACTGGTTTCGCTTAGATCAAACTTCATCAGGGAAAATATAATAAGTAAAGAGTAATAATAATACAGAGTTACCGTACATAAGATAACTTTGTATTATTCTTTAGTTATTGTACGATAATTCTGCATTATTCTTTAGTTATTATATTTGCCTTTACGAAGCTAGATCTAATAGAAACCGGTTGGCATAAAAATACAATAAATACGTGGTTTATAACAAAATGTTTGTTTTATTTAAAAGAAAAATATACTTACCTGGCAGGTCATTTCAGAAAAACACAGTTTTATTAGAAAAAATTAAGCTTAATTCAGATACGATTTTACAGTTGCTATTTTATCCTTGTTTACTAATGATATAACATTTATTAGAAGATTAGTGGCAAAAGAAGAGTTGGCATTTATTTAAAATATTGATACTTTTATTGTTCAATTTTGTTTAAAATGACCTTAAAAAGCTTAATAATTATACTTTACACGTTACACGTTGTACACGTTTAGTTATTTACAATGTCGCGGACTGTGAAAACTTTCTTGATAGCACTAGCTCGACACATTTGCGCGCCACTGCGGGAAATAATTGACATAATATTCTATCAGTGACTTTAGGTAAGTACTAACCGGCAAGCTTAGCTAAGAAATTTGTTGCATTTCTTCCATTTATGGATATGATAATATGAAACCATAAGCAAGTAATATTTGTAACGCGCCCTTGAGGTTATTTTTCAAAAAAACGGCGCTACCATATACAGATCATTAAATTATCATTATTATCGTTGTTTTAATTGTCTGAAAGAGTGGGTTTTAAGTTTAGCTCTGAATTCTGTTAAACTCGAATGTGAAAAAAGGTTTTATGCGAAGAACGCATTTCAAAGACGAAGTAAGGAACTTAGTGTTGCCATAGTAATGATAAAATTTATTTTCAATTTATTGAATGTCTACATTTTATTGCCAAGCTATAAATGTGAGGATGTTTCGGTCTTAATAATAATTCCCAGATACTGCAGTGCTTCCAGTATGTTCACGGAGGGGCGAGTTTCCGGTTTTGCAGTCCTTATAAGATCCAGGGTGGCTGGAATGAGGGAAAGAATAAACAGCTCCAGGAATATCCTCATCATGGGAGCCCGCCTCAGTCCAGCCTCCAGCATCGACGCATACTGGACAAATATATTGGCCCCTCACAATATAAATGCCGCAGCACCCTTAAGGAGTTATCTTACTCTTATTTAGTTAAATTATTATTTTTCTTTATTTATTTATTTTTTACGATGTGATGTATGTATATATTTTGTATATTTTTTTATAACTATTGAATGTATATTGTTGTATGGAATGTGTGGGACTGCACTAACCTCCCCGCATACCGGAATAAACATTTATTATTATTATTATTATTATTATAATAATACTTGGATAACTTGTATAGCGCCGTTTTTGTGAAAAATCACCTCAAGGACGCTGAATAAATACAACTTACTAGGGTTTGTCTTATAATGTACATATACAGAAAACATACTTACCTGGTAGGGCACTCCAGATTAAAACGTTAAATTACAATGTTTTGGGCTGAGGTAATATGACTTTGCACGCACAGGACAGTATTGTAATTACCATCCAAACCAACCCAACTGAGCTGCTTGTAGTGTTATATTAAAATCCACAAAGACAAAGAATATGAAAGAAGCTGTTTAAAAAAAAAAACAAAGATTACCCGTTGCATCTTTCTTCCCCGATCTCCCCTAAGGCACACGACAGCTGCCGTAAGGACGGTCTAGTTTTTTCTAGCCAAGGAAGCACCTCAAATCTTGGCCCCATATGTCTGGCGCGTCTACCCTCAATCTCCCCACTCTCCTCCACGCTTTCATCTCGCATACGTAGCTACTATATCACCTGCCGCCACAAAAAAATACATAACTATTTTCAATACATAATAGTAATTATATACAAAAGGGTGCCGGAACATTAATGCAGTTCTTACAAAATAAACATATATTCTTATATAAAAAAAAATAAAAAAAATTAATGAAAGAAATAAGGTGTATTATTCATGGGCAAAACAACATCCAACTAATAATTGTCAATACGGAAATTATGATAATGTTATTTATATTATAAATATTATTATTATTATTGAACTAAAAATGAACATAATTTTATTACTTATGTTTAATTATAGTTTACTATGAATATTATACATAATTATTTACGGTAAAGTTAATTCTTGTTGTGACATCAGAAAACATAACCTGAAAAACAAGGTCCGTGATTATAGAAACACGGAAAATTCAATCGAGTGCTATTGTTGTATTTTTACAGTTTGAAAAACGGCAAAAACAATAGTAATGAGATGCTGACATTTTACAATGTGTCCCTTCACAATTAAAAGGGTAAATTTTTTAAAATAAATTTTATGCATATAAAAACCAGTAGTGAATCTATTTAACGGCAAATTGGAGGGCCAAGTGATGTCACATCCGACAAGCCATATATGTCTGTTTTGACGGGCTTTGAAAAATTCATATTCTAAAAATTATTTTAACTATGAAAACGAACTATAAAAAAAAATACTGGTGTTTAAGTTAGAACGTCAATAATGATTTTTTATAAATAGATTGGAGTTCCTTATTGGGGTAAGTCATGAGGCTGAAGAGAATGGGGAAGGGAAGGAGATGGGAAGAGAAAGAGGAAGGTTGGGAAGTAGCTGGCTTTTGAAATCAGGTCACAAACTGTTCTACCTTATTCAAATTAATAAACTTTAAATTACCGCCCACAACAACTAGGTTTAACGACTTATTCCACATTAGCCGGACGCGCACAAATGCTGGTGTCAGGGATCCAATCAGAAGAATGTGCAAGTTATTAAATCAAAATCAAACTTCGATGAATTCCGACATATTCTTTGATACATGCAACTTTTAGTAAAAAATTGAAATTTTTTTACATATAAAAAAAAAGAAAAAAAACTCTAAAGAAAAGTATTTATACATTATGTACTTTTATCATTTCTCTGTGTAAAGCTATTTTTTAATTCTTTTCCCCTTTAAGTTATTTTAAAGAATTATTTGCAAAGGTTATTTTTTAATTGATGCCACTTCGTTTAGATATTGTGCACTTTCTCTAAAAAAAATTCTGTGTAATATAAATTTTAATTAATTATTTTTTCCTTTTAAATTGTCAAAATCATTAGTAATGATTTATTTATCCGCTACTAATGTTAATCTGTGAGAAATAGTTAAGATGCAGGCGAATTCTCCAGTTAATGTTTGTATTATATTATTTTATAATATTGTTTTATTGTTTTAATAATTACTGCCTGTGTTTGTGAATAAATTAAAAAATATAATTTTAAAAAAATACGGCTTAAGTCATTTCATGCAACATATCGACTCTGTATGATGGTCTTTCACCAGGGAAACTAGGGATATGTACGGCTCTGTTCATAGTAACAATTCAGAAAAATTATGTATCGTTATTTATTTATGTCATTGGAATATTACATAGTATATAGTCAAAGATTTTACCTCAGAAGAAATATTAAATATACGTTGGTAATTACATTGTAAAAATTAATATTATTCGTCGAAAGGATGTCTAAGCAAGATAAATGCATATTTTAAATTACTCAACAAAGCGTTACGAATGCATTTTTAATCCGAGTCGTTGCGTTCTGGGAGTCCGGGAGACCTACTACCTATGCACCGTGACTGCATCTAAAAATAATATCCTGTAATGATTACGGTATGAAGGTACCCAAACATATGGCGCACACGTAAGGAGGGGTACTGAACTTGTAGTCTAGGATCTCAAATCAGGCAGGTAACAAATAAATTACGAAAATAAATACTGGCGGTTTTCTCTAGAGTGCATTTGTGGAGCGAACTCCCATAAATAAAAAAAAATAATAAGACAAGATTGAATTATAATTTTACCACACTTAAATCAAAAATCGTGCTAAAAAATCTACCCGTCCGTAATTGCCAGAGAGCAAGTCAGAAATGAATCCCGTACGTGCGTAATTATTTCAGCACCTATGAAACTTGCTGTTCTAAGAAATAGTTCATGCGAAAACTTACTCATAGCGCTTTAGTGGCAAACCGTGGAAGCGTGCAAATCTTAGGAGTCTGTTATATACCCGGGTGCGCAGCGGGTGTAAGAATTTTTTTTTTCTGTGATTATCTTTTTTTAGTGATCTGCCAATTTTCTATAGTCTAATGGTCCTATGCATGTACATAATATAAATAATATGCAATTTTTTACTCGTTGCAAGTACATATAGTTCTATATTATTGACCGATGAGCTGATGGATGCAATCTGTTAGCCTTAAGTTATAAGTTATTGTTTATCCATAGTTAGTAGTAGGATAGAACAATGGAAAAAATATGCAGCACCCTTGAGATGATTTTCCACAAAAAACAGCGCTATATAAAGAGAGACATAGTTAACTTTATAGAAATAATGCCTTACCGATCTTGTTTCATGTATGACTGACACCACATAATGAATATTTTTTAACAACTCTGATGCTCCTGAAACTAAGTTGAAAATTAATGATTGGAGTAATAAATAAATATACTTTGTTTTCAAATTCATACTCATTACATGCTTAAAGTTTGCCATGTATTATAGTCATAATTCCTTCCGATTTCATCTTTATACGCATCCGTACTTCTTCTTTTGTGACTTTCCATCAATAATTTATTAAAATAATATAAAAATAAAACAATTATTAAAAATAATTCACAGGTTTACCATAGGCATTTAAATTCATAGCTTCAATTGCATTCGCATCATTATAAAACAATAAAAATCAGAAAAACATGCCGCCATTAAAGGTGGGGAAAACAGGTTTTAACTGTAAGAACCTCTCAGAGGAGAGAATTTTAATTATCACAATTATTTTCCAAGTAAATCGGTGTTTACTGAAAATATTAATAAATCATTGCAACACCATAAAGAGGGGAGAATTTTAATTATCACAATTATTTTCCGAGTAAATCGGTGTTTACTGAAAATATTAATAAATCATTGCAAAACCATAAAGAGGGGAGAATTTTAATTATCACAATTATTTTCCGAGTAAATCGGTGTTTACTGAAAATATTAATAAATCATTGCAACACCATAAAGAGGGGAGAATTTAATTATCACAATTATTTTGTGAGCAAATTACTTTGAATGCTGAAACAGCTGTCACAATAATAAAAACTAAAATACTTACAGAACTTATTAAGTGTTATTTTTAAATTAAGTGGAGTTCTACGAATTAAACTCGATAAAAATTAATTAATCATTTAATAATAACCACGATGAAATGTGTCTACTATAAACCAAAGGTTCTCCATCCCACCCTTTTACAATCTACCTCAGTATTGTAGACACGAGCGGTGTATCCAATGTGACTAATTATTCACCCACGCTTTACTAATAATAAAAATAACAACCATAGACTTCACAAGACAGGAACGTTGCCGTTGTCGACTAATGGACCCGAGTATGCACATAGGTAATGATACTCGTACTTACTGGGATTGTGTAATCGGTACAGGCCGTTGTTTACAGTAATTAAGATCACGAAAAGCTGGTAAATGCTACGTGGAAGGAGGTAAGTGGAAGGTTGTGTCCATTGTCTGGAGAGGAAATAAGATAAGACGTCCTAAGGACACGGAATCCGTGACCGCGACCGACACTTTTTGATAATTAAAATTGTGTTTTGATTAACCACGTTTTCAGTGATTGAGATTGGATAATCGTAAAGAATAGAACGGGTCGCTTTTACAACTCGATCTTGTATTCAACAGCTCTGCCATGGAATGATTTATCGGCCTTTGTGTATTCTCCATCATCAGTGGCGTGCATTTCTCTATGACCGAGGGTAGGCTGTAGTATTTTTGATTATAATCACATAAAGTTAAAAATTTTAGCGGCCTTGAAAGCTGTGCGACATTTGATATAGCTAAAAACACTACCACTATTATTATTACATTAACCTTTTTACGTCTAAATTGGGCATTACAGATTAAACATTTTTTTATCAGTACAGTACGGTTCATCAATGCAGCAATGAATATTCAAATAAAAATATAACAAAGAAAATATTAAAAAAAGATATACTATAAATGTGCAATATAATCATAATAATAGTTAGATGACTTGTATAGCGCCGTTTTTATGAAAAATCACCTCAAGGGCGCTGTACAAATACTACTTGATAGGGTTTATCTTATTATGTACAAACAGATACAGAAACATACTTGGTATACCTGGTAGGTCATTCCAGAATAAAACGTTAAATTACAAAGTTTTCGCTGGATAAGATACGATTTTGCACGCACAGGACATAATATTAGAAAACACTGAACATTGCATGATATTTGCAGTTACTGTTTAAATCCCGTTTGTCATTGATATAATAATAATAATAATAATACTTGGACGATTTATATAGCGCCGTTTTTGTGAAAAATCAACTCAAGGGCGCTGTACAAATACTACGTGCTAGGGTTGTATATATTTATATGTATTTGTATTTATGTATATATTATATTTATTAGAAGGATATTGGCAAAAGAAGAGTAGGTATTTATTTTTGTTTTTTTGTTTAAAAACTATTTTAATTAATCATTGGGATACAACGTACACTGAAACATGATCGCATATAAGCATAGACAGATATAAACATAGAAAAAAAAGAGTTAGTGGTGCGAAGAAAAATAACTGAGTTTTAATGTAAATAAAAGTAAACAAAATTATATTAATTTACATTAGAAATTAGAGATTCAAATAAAACCAAGGCACCAAAATAACAAAAAATATAAGACTTTTCTCAATTATCTAAATGTAGACCAATTGTAATTGTATATAAAATTTGCATATCTTTATTTGTGTTAAAAGAATGACTCGTCTCCAATGGAAATAGGCACTTTTTCCAAAATGTTAGTTAAACTACTCTTAATTCCAGTGAAAAAATAATATTGCCACAATTTCAAACATCATAAGAATGCTAACACATTTTTAAAATTATGGTAATTTTTATTTTTAATGGAAATTAAGGGTTTTTTTATACACCCAGCAGATTGTTGAGCATCAGATATCAAATATATTTGAAAAAATATATATTTGAAACATTATTTTATTTGTGATTTTCGATAATAATTATTTACAGTTACAAATATTTATAGTTATTTACAATGTCGCGGACTATGAAAATTAAAAAAAAAATCTGTTAATTACTTTAGGTAGGCACTAACGGCTAGCTTCGCTGTGTTAATTAGGTATTCAACTGATAATATGTATACAATGGCATGAAAGAAGCATAAATAATCAGAAGAAGCAAGGAAGAGGTTTGTGTTTAATGGAGATATTTTAATGATCAACATTAAATTCACAAAATATTTTTTAACAATACCTTCGTAATCAGTAAGTTCAGATAAAACAATGGTCTAATTAACATAATGATAGATGAAATACGATTGAAGCCGAGCTAGGTAATTTATTCAGTTAGACTAGTTTTTCTACTTGGCGAAATAAATTTGACTGAGATATTTTTATATTTTGTTAGCGATGTGTTTAATATGTCGACAATATCTTTATAATTATTCTGTATACGGTGAGCGGGAATGTACGAGTACAATTGTGATACCGTGTTGGAGTTGTCACAATAATAAAGTAAATAATGCCACGATGTTTACGTGGTAGGTACCTGGAAAGAAATCAAATACAATAGTTCAGGGAGGAAGGTAGTTTTCTTTCATTACCCATGCACGAACCAGGACAGGTCGGAACTAAAAAGTTGAAATACTTAATTAGGGTAGAACGATGACATACAAAAAAACTTCTCAAATTTTTGTAATTTTTTTTTTTTTTCTGCAATTCGCCCTTATTAAAACTCTTAATTACTGTCCCTGGGGTTATTAATGGTTTGGAAGAAAGTTTTGAGGTTGTTATGTGTTACTCTACCCCTACCCTTACCCCTATCCCTATCCCTATCCCTATCCCTATCCCTATCCCTACCCCTACCCCTGCCCCTACCCCTACCCCTACCCCTACCCCTACCCCTACTCCTACCCCTACCCCTACCCCTACCCCTACCCCTACCCCTACCCCTACCCCTACCCCTACCACTAACCCTACCACTAACCCTACCACTAACCCTACCACTAACCCTACCACTAACCCTACCACTAACCCTACCACTAACCCTACCACTAGTTTTACCCAAAGTTTTCCTCTTATTTTTAACGTCAAGTGTGCAAAATTTCATCAAGATCGAGTGCTCAAAATTTTGGCTCGGTTCCCGGAGTTCGAAGCCCTAAATACTGATAAATGAATTTGGTTCGTTTCGTTGTCGTGAGGAAGCTACTTTAATCGTCGTACTGGTGAGACACCACCAATCAGAATCGAGGCGTAGGTATATAGTACCGCTGGCACCGACTGAGTAGTGGCGCTTTTATGCAGTCATTCAAATGACAAAATCACAACAATAAAAAACATTTCAATATAATTAATGATTTCCACATAGGCGTAGGTGGATATAATAAAAACGAGAATATACCTCCAAGAAGGTGGGTTCGTTAAGACTATAAAAAATAAAGTACGTAGTAGAGATAATGCCACTCAATTAGATGTCCACAGTAGTAGACGCGTAGACGGTAACGGTTTCTTGGAACCCACGCAAAATAAAACAAAATTATGGCATAAACTTGTAGGTGAACAACAAAAAATAATAAAACCATCCAAAGAATACAGGTGTTGCCTCCGTCAAAACCTCTCCCTTTATCTCATAAACGACACGTGTGACAGAAAGAAAGGTTCCGACGGACCTCTCAGCGGCAGGACTCTAGTATAGTGGCACTGAAGAGATAACCTTTAGAAGTGTGATTTTTCAATTGATGTCGCAATTTCCATACGATCATTCGACTCCTAGGCCCCAGACAGATCAACGAAATTGATAAACCTGCTAAAGAAAGAATTTTAATATTTGAAATTGTGCGATTAATTTCAGTACTAGAATTATGAAAAAGTTTAACTTACTTTGTCATACAGATACGCCCACAACATTTTTTTCTTTTCAAGTAAATTAGTTTATTATTTTAAAACATTAAAAACTGAACACTTTGAGAGTTTTTAAAGATACCTATTGCATTAAAGGGACCTGAAAATTTCGCGTTACGTTTCGGTGAATACCGCGTTAGTTTTAGCGAAATTCGCGTTGCTTTTGGTGAATTCGCATTGCTTTTGGTGAATTCGCGTTATATTATATGTGTATTTATTTTATTTAGTTATACAGTTTGCATTTTATATCAAGTATTTAACATTTGTTTTAACCTATTGTAACAAAGTTTGGGAAAAGTGGTATTATTTTTCAGCAAAAGCGGTGGTATTTTGCAAAAAAAAAATGTGTTAATAATCACTTTTTGGTATTTTGCAATAAGTGGTATATGTTTTTTTTTAATTTTTTTTTTAATTTGTTCAATTTTATTATTGTACTGGACGCTCCCGCCAGTGACATCGACAATAAATCGCCGGCTTCCTCTTCGTGGACCCTGGGTAAGAATTTTGTTAATTAAAACACTAGCTTCACGAAAGTCGTCGGACAACTGGTTGATTTGGCCAGCTGCTTCCCTATTTGTTGGGATATGACACTTGTTATGCAGCATTATTCTTATATCTATGTTACAGGAATGCATGGGCTAGTAAAGGAAAACAGAACATATTTGCAAATACTACTTAGGGCCGAAAATTAATTACTAATTTTGAAAATCGAAAAACGAATGACAGTACGCCGCGTTTTCGACATGAAGTTAGCTGCGTTCCTTTTATGGCTAATCGAGCATGTCAAATACATATTTAGAACCTACCTATAATTTTACCTTCTCATTTTAAAATACCAATATATTGCGTAGAAAATATTCAATTTGGCGTTACTTACTCGAAAATTAAAAATCTAGTGTTATTCGCGTGAAAATGGCAAAGTACGTGTCATCGCAAACGCGAAATTATCAGGTCTCTATGCATTAATAAATAACTTGTACATTGAAAAACATACAGTTGTAATATTATACATAAGAGAGACAGAAAAAAGTGACAAAGACCAGATTGACATAGTCAACTTACCAGCGCCAGGCGCGCCACTGTCAGCGAGCGCTTGACCCAAGCTCACTCGGGACTACGGCCGACAAAAGAATTTTTTTTTTTTACTCTTTCCAATGATTATTTTTATCTTAGTAAATTCTTTGTTTTAACCTCTATTTATGTACAATATGTGTAACCGTGCGGAACGTGTGGGATTACACCAAGCTCCCCACGTTCTGGAATAAAAAACTTGAGTATTATCATAGTTCTAAAATATGTTACTTCTGTTTTACCGCTTCAGTGTGTAATGGAATGCACCGACCGGTCAGTGGTCGGTCTCAGGTGGGTGGAAGGAATTTTCTATATAAGAAACATAATAAATAAAAGTTGCATCACGTCGTTTGTACAAAAAGCATTCGTGTAGAATGCATAACGATAAAAATGACTATTCAGTAAAACTGAACAGCCGTTGTGAATTTCCTTTATACGATTACAACCAACTTTAGTGCCGGGGTCCGCTTATGTTTTGTTGCCAGTTGTAGACGTATCTTATTCTTCAGCACATGATGTTTGTAATGCTTTATTTTCATCTGCCAGCACAGGTGATAATAATAATAATATTTGGATGATTTGTATAGCGCCGTTTTTGTGAAAAATCACCTCAAGGGCGCTGTACAAATATTTTTTTTTGCCAGTGCTCTATCTTACCACTAACTATAGACAATCTAGTATTACAACTTATGGCTACGAAAATTGCATTCACCAGTTCATAGAGCTGTAATACCAAACTACGAGGTGTGTTCAAAAGAAAAGGTGAATTTTTAATTTTTGCGGGCTGTGTACATTCGATTATCCATTTTTTTTGTTATGTTGGTACACATGTGTTTATCATATGTTAGCATTATCAGACATTTTGGATCAGTGGTTTGTTTTTGACGCCCAAGAACGTGACTAACCTTTCCAGTTGTCAAAAACAAACCACTAATCCAAAATGGCTGATAATGCTAACATGTGATAAACATATGTGTACCAAAATAACAAAAAAAAATCGATAATCGAATGTACACAGCCCGCGAAAATTCAAAATTCACCTTTTCTTTTGAACACACCTCGTATATTACGTACAATGCAGTTGATAAATGTACGTTATGCCGCATTAAAATATAATAATAATAATAATAATATTCGGATGATTTTTATAGCGCCGTTTTTGTGAAAAATCACCTCAAGGGCGCTTTACAAATCTTACTTCCTATTCTTACATTATTCCTATATTAAATCTATGACATTTTTTTTTGGACACTATCATTACACATTATTTATATAAAGGATGCAGTTAAATTATCAAAACTAAATACGGCTTGGTCTAAGTTTTCATACATGTTTAATTGAAAAAAAAATAATAGAAGCTATCTGTATTTATTCCTTACGATATATTGCAAGACGCTAATACGAATGATAGGAGTTATGTGAAGTTGGGCGGCGGGTGAGGACGGGGGCCGGGGGTACTGATCCTATCTTCCAATCTTCTTTGTCTTTGTTGGTGACTCCCCTGGGCTGCGTGACGGGACGCTCGGTGTTGGTTTGCCCATACGCCAGGTGGCGCTCGTCGGCCGGCTTCAGGATCTGGAAAGACCACATCAGCGTGTCGTCTATTTCTCGCCCCAACCGGTGGTATCCTTGTGGGGGGCGGACCACAGCAGGCCGCGGAGCAGCCTTCTCGGGCACGTCCGTGGGCCGCATGATGCACCGGATCTGCTCCGTGAACTGGAGGTCAGAACTCAGGTCGCTGTGACAGCAGAAGATCTTCTCGTCAAATGTTTTTATTTCCTATTGCGCCTTTCTCGGTAGCCACGAAATCTAATTTTGCGGATTGCAGTTGTGGTACAGTGTTCAAGGTTATACAGCGATATCTTTGCAGCTTATTAAAGGCTCCAAAATAGCACATTCACCATTAAGTTTGAGTTGTCTAGCTCGTATACGATATTGTTTACAATCACCACAGTTCAAAGAATAACATTGTAAATCATTCACTTTGGGACACTTTTAACAAGCAAAAAGGTCTTTTAATAAGCACATGTGTCGAACGCTTCGACCGACCGATGCTTTTGGGTTAGTTTAGAACAACGTGACAGATTTGAAGTTAAAATATTTGGGTTTTTATTTGATTTTTATTATAAACTTGATTTAAGCCCGAAACGGCCACACTAAAATTATATGATTTTTATAAATGTAACCTATAAATTATTGCGGTTATTTTACGCTACTTTAACACCGGAAAAATTAAGAACTAAGCAATATTTCCCAGATAAACTGGAGCGCTTATAAAAAGCTGCCGGCTGCTGCGAGAGCGCCAAAATACACATGTTATTAACCCTTTAGGTGCCACATGTATTTTTTTTAAATGCTGGAGAAGTGTCGATAATCCGTGAATACATATATATATATTTTTATTTATTTTGATTACTTTTATTTTTAGACACATGTTTTCAATAATGTGACGTAATTTTAGAACCGTGGGTAACGCGTGACGAATTTTATGGCTCGAGCTATATATCGTTCTGTGGCACTCAAGTACAATAATGTATCGGAACGATATAATAATAATAATAATTGGATGATTTGTATGGCGCCGTTTTTGTGAAAAATCACCTCAAGGGCGCTGTAAAAATATTTCTTAACTAATTATGTACAAACAGATACAGAAAAACATACTTACTTACATATATCGTTCGGTGGCACCTAAAGGGTTAGTATTATGAACAGGGAGATAATATTATTCAGGATCATACTTACCTGGCAGGTCACTTGATATAAACACTGTTTATTAGCGATAATGACTTTTATAAGGTTTTGCACGCAGAGGACATAATGCTCCGCTTATGACATAATTGTGATTTTATTACATTATTGTTATTTTTTGGTAGAAATGAGATCCCTGAGGCGTATGCGTGATAAAATCATGTATGATCGTATGAAATACGTTGAAATTCTCAAAGAATGCAAGGCTGATGTAAGTGTAATGAGTAAGATTAAAAAAAGGGACGCTTAGATGGTTTGGGCATGTATAGCGGATGAACGAAGAAAGGAGTGTAAAGAGAATATATTTTACCCTTCACACAGCATCCCCAAACGATACGTTACGATTGTACCACCCCAGTGAGAAGTAAGTATCTCGATAATGTAACTTGAAGTTTTTAATGGTAAATAACGGGATTGTAAATAGGATATTTCATTATTTTCAGAAGCAAAAAAAAAACCTTTTAAAATATTCTTTTGAGATTTAACATAGACACCTAGTTGGTGCTTTAACGGAACCTCCAAAGGATTATTCTTGATTCGGGTTCTTGATAGAAAATATATTTAAACAAACGAAAACCATCGATATTTCCAACTACACAGCTGTTTAACTCTTTTAGAGTCCTCAGTTTAAATAAAATCTTCAAAAAGAACACATTGTTACAAATTCACAAAGACCATTTCAATTCAAAAACTTCCACAAAAATAAGTAACCGACCAAGATCACGTGGCAACTTAGAAATCCCTAAATTTAAAACTAGTGCTTTTCAACTCTATTACGCCTATCAAGGTATAAAATTTTTCAATGCCCTCCCGTATAAAATCAAAACAGAAAAAAAAACTATAATTTTTTTCAAATAACAAATCAAACAATTATTAGATAAGTCCAACAGTAATTACAAGTTTTAATATCTTCTTAATTTTTATAAAACTCTTAATTGTAAATAATGGATGTAAATTTAAAAAAAAAAGGCAACATATCCTCTAGAAATATTCGATCAGGTCTTTCGAAATATGAATGTACTATCTTAATATCTTGTATGCGCCTTATTGTTGTATTTCTAGTATCACGTACTTTTAGTCTTTCACCAACATATTCTTGATGTACTTTATTTATTCACTACTGTCACTAGATGGAAGTGCTCCGCAACTAAAACACGAGAAATCTTTCTCTATTGAGTTAGGCATTTTTTGTAAAATAAATTTATACTTTTTTTGTAATTAGCTATTATATGTGTACTATTAAATGTTCTATATGTAATTCTTATATTAATAAAAAAAATTGTACGCTATAGCTCAAGAAATACGACGTAGAATATTCCGTGAAAAATCATATCGACTCTGCTATCAATATAATATTTAATAAAAACCAGAGGCAAAATTTTAATAATAAAACTCTAGAGCCGATTTCATAAGAATTGGGTGGTTTTAGTCATAATAACCGTTAGATTTCGAGTAGTAGTTACAGTATAAGCACGAGGCATGGTGATGATAAAATATATGATAAAAAACCAAAGGAATTTTGGCGAATTGAATCGAGACAACAGTATTTTACAAAGAATCGTCTTTCTAAAGGAATAAAAAAAAAACAAGACAGCTGCAGTGCGTAACTTGCACTTCAACCAATCGTGGTCAAACTGTGGACAAAATAATATACAAGAATTAAAAAACATAGCTATCATAATCGTTGCATCACTAAATATGAAGGAATATATTTCTGGAAAGTTTGAGAAAAACATATTTTCTAAACAATTATTGGAAATACTTTCAATAATTCTCGATGAAAATATGAAATAGCTGAAGTACCCGGCGTTGGGGTTATTAATAGTTTGGAGTAAAGTTTTATTATCCCTAATCCTACCCCTACCCCTACTCTTACCCAGTAAGTTACCTCTTATTTTGAACGTCAAGTGTGCAAAATTTCATTGAGTAGTACCAAATTTTGGTTTTAAGGGTGAGAAAGAGGGATGGGGGTGGTTTTTAGAAATCTCATATAGACAGTGACCTTCCTCTTTTTTTAGGTCAAGTGTGCAAAATTTCATCAAGCTAGGAATAAAACTGTAGATTTGTATACAAAACAAACACACACCACCCGCCCGGTAGATTCTTCTTTATATAATAGATAGAAGAAGATAAGAAGACACAAAAATTAAAAAAGATACAGTCGCAATCGAGACACGAATTCAGAACCTTTACTCTAAATGGGAGTGGTGTCTCTTGCAATTGAACTACCGATACCGTTTTGAATTCCGGTATTTTTATCAATCTCAGGAATCATTTCCCATATTATATTGACTGCCAACTTTGTACAAAAGTGCAAAGTTCTGCCCAATCACGATTGCATCCTTAGATGGTGTCTCCAATTCATGTTTATTTTTACCTCACATCTTTTGACTAACTACAAGTCTAAAATGAATATTAACATTTTAAGGTTAATTTAATTTATAGTAATATAAATAACTAGAAACAGAAGAAGACACAGAAAATAATGACAACAACTCTCAATGAAATGTGAAACAGAAGAAGACACAGAAAATAATGTCAACAACTCTCAATGAAATGTGTAACAGAAGAAGACACAGAAAATAATGTCAACAACTCTCAATGAAATGTGAAACAGAAGAAGACACAGAAAATAATGTCAACAACTCTCAATGAAATGTGTAACAGAAGAAGACACAGAAAATAATGTCAACAACTCTCAATGAAATGTGTAACAGAAGAAGACACAGAAAATAATGTCAACAACTCTCAATGAAATGTGTAACAGAAGAAGATACAGAAAATAATGTCAACAACTCTCAATGAAATGTGAAACAGAAGAAGACACAGAAAATAATGTCAACAACTCTCAATGAAATGTGTAACAGAAGAAGACACAGAAAATAATGTCAACAACTCTCAATGAAATGTGAAACAGAAGAAGACATAGAAAATAATGTCAACAACTCTCAATGAAATGTGAAACAGAAGAAGACACAGAAAATAATGTCAACAACTCTCAATGGAATGTGAATCAGAAGAAGACAGAAAATAATGTCAACAACTCCCAATGAAATGTGAAACAGAAGAAGACACAGAAAATAATGTCAACAATTCTCAATGAAATGTGTAACAGAAGAAGACACAGAAAATAACGTCAACAACTCTCAATGAAATGTGTAACAGAAGAAGACACAGAAAATAATGTCAACAACTCTCAATGAAATGTGTAACAGAAGAAGACACAGAAAATAATGTCAACAACTCTCAATGAAATGTGAAACAGAAGAAGACACAGAAAATAATGTCAACAACTCTCAATGAAATGTGTAACAGAAGAAGACACAGAAAATAATGTCAACAACTCTCAATGAAATGTGAAACAGAAGAAGACATAGAAAATAATGTCAACAACTCTCAATGAAATGTGAAACAGAAGAAGACACAGAAAATAATGTCAACAACTCTCAATGGAATGTGAATCAGAAGAAGACAGAAAATAATGTCAACAACTCTCAATGAAATGTGAAACAGAAGAAGACATAGAAAATAATGTCAACAACTCTCAATGAAATGTGAAACAGAAGAAGACACAGAAAATAATGTCAACAACTCTCAATGGAATGTGAATCAGAAGAAGACAGAAAATAATGTCAACAACTCCCAATGAAATGTGAAACAGAAGAAGACACAGAAAATAATGTCAACAATTCTCAATGAAATGTGAAAAAGAAGAAGACACCGAGAATTATTGATAAAATTTTCAATAAATAATATTATATTTTCATATGAAGCGGTAACTTTGTGATATAACATTATAATTTTAAAATAAAACAATTAGTTTCTTTACAACACTTTATTTTTTATACTTAATGCCGACCGGGTTTCGCAACTACTGCATCTTCTTCAGGGCAGTATTATACCGCCCTGGAGTAGTGAAACCCGGTCGGCAATAAGCGTACAAAATAAAAGATATGTAAACAAAATAATTGTTTAATTAAAAATATATATTATAATAATACGTAAATTAATGTTTAATACTCATTGATTCTGTATAAGCTAAATTTCTCGGTTTAATCCGCTAGTCAACTTGCGTGAATTTTCTCAGTTAACAAAGAGTGGCGTATAAGTATATAATGGCTGAAAAACTGTGCCCACCCTAAGAAAAACTAACAATAGAAAGAAAGAAAAAAATGCAACAAATTTCATCCATTTCCGAACTACACACAGCCTACATTTGGTCATAGGGCAATGCACGCCAATGCTAATAATAGCGGCTTTAAAATCACTCACTCAAAAATGTTTATGTTATTCGTATCGACACTGGTTGAGAAAGAAATGGAATCCATTTCAACGCATGGTAAAGTACCAAACCCGACGAAATTTTGATACACTTTATTATTTTTATTATCGCGAACCCATTTCAATAATCGTTTTAACTCTTTCACCGGGACGATAATAGAACTGCATATATTTATAACTTGCTAGTTTGTACGACGAGTCGTAAAACGTAATGTCTTAACAGATGATTTTTCACAGACTAAAATGACTAACGTTACAACATACACCAAAAAAAAATCTCGAAAAGAAAAGGTATCTACCTACCACAGAGCATATAATATAAATAGATGCTCCAACGTGCAAGGGGAAAAAATCAAAATAAGAGGGGAGGGGGGCAAGTCAGGCGTGCCGCCACTTAAAGTTAAGTAAAACAGCCGCTGAATAAAAAGACTCGACTTCTTAATAAAAACCGAATACCTTGTTAGAGTATTTAGTTTGACCCTTTTTATAAGTGTTTTGTAATTTCCTTACCGCAGTCAAAATCACGCGAAACAAACGAACCAAAGCTGGTGCCAAAAAAGGTGCACCAGACCTTTGTCTCCAGCCGTCGAAATCGTATCAGGGCAAGTCTATCAATTCAAACGTCAGTGCTACCCCTACCAACCTGACATATACAAATTATTAATACATTAATATAATAATTTCTTGTGACGAAATTAAAGTTTGAGAAATAGCGGTGGGCCATTGAATCGGTGCATGGCATTTATGCATTATATAAAGGAATCAGATGCCGGAGGATACGAGCTCCGCCCATCGAAGATGCGTATAAACACACGCCAGGTGCTTTTGCTTTTCAATATTCACTAACACGGGCGCACCCTTCCGTGTACGTTACATACCATGATGAAGTGCACACCTTTGCACGCCCGCATCCCACTTAGATCTGACAAAATGGAATGATTTAAAAAATATATTAAATAAATGTTATTTATCGACAATCGAAAGGAGATGAGCAGATGTTCGAATTTAAAAAATTATACAAATAAAGTTTAAAAAGAGTATATAAATTACCTTTAAAAATATATATATATTCTTTCGTTAATATGGTCCAACGAAATGGGCTAAACCTTTTTTAGATTAACTCCTCCACATAGGAGGCCCTGAAGAAAATAATTTGCCTTGGGGCCTAAATCATCTTTGGGGAGCTGTGTGGAGGGTGGAGGGATGGGAAGGAGGTGAGTAGGAATTTGGGGGTCAGTGTGTCCAGAAGAGACGGACGTATGAATATATCCCTCCCTCTGCAGTGCAAACCGATAAGTTAAGAGTCCGGCTAAAGAGGTCAAAGGGTCTCCCTAAACCGGCCTTTGCCGATCCGGCCAGCCACACAGTTGGTGGGCAGACGCATCCGCCGCCAGGACTTCAAACCTCACCCCATCAACTCGTACACCCCTGCTTAGTCACCAAACGTAGCGAACCACTTGGGGTGATCTATGGCAGAGGTTGGTTATCCAATAAATGGTTCCCGGGGTGGCGATACCCATAATCGCCTCCCGAAAGCCTACGCCTAAAGAAAAGCTAAGCTTTGGGTCTGACGCTTTATTTGCAGGAAAATTTATGGAAACTCATACATTTTCCTCTTCGCCTTAAATTTCAAATTCAGAAATTTGCGCTCTCAGTACAAAATCAAAATTAAACAGAATGGAATATATGATTTCAGGCAGCGTAAGAGAGACAGATCGCTGTAGTTTCATTGGCTCCCTCGGGACTAGAACCAAAACGTACTCAATTTATCTATGAGTAGGTACTCATAGATAAATTGAGTACTAGTACTAGTATAGTATACTTAGTAATCATAAAGAAAAGATGCGTGCTAACGGATTCTCCATCACAGCTAACGACCACAAAGCAATAACGAAAAAAGATACAAAGGACAAATCGCAGACACATCATAAGATCCTACATTATATATTACAGCATTATGGAATTCTAGGGTCGCATTGTGTGCAACGGTTCAAGGTACATTGGGTCCTTTGAAAGAATGAAAAAGAAACCATTCAGTATTGGACACAGCTGATTTTGGGACGTAAATGTGTTCATGGTCACGAAGGAGTCTTATTTTCGACTGGGCTGAAAGGAAAATAGCAGAAGATTGGCGAATTGACAATGGGGAGGCACTTATAAAGTTGGATTACAGAATGTAACTCGGGTATCGGAATGCATAGATTACTCTTAGATAGGCCATTCATCGGAGAAAGAATGAAAGGAAATCAAAACGATGTGCAACGACCGAGTAAGCATTTCGATATGCTTTTATTATTGAGTGTGTGGTATTGCAGGTTAAAATTTCAGCAACATCTTTACTAATTAACTAGCTGATGTGTACCCGGCCTTGTTGGGGATTATATATATTTTTTCGGATAAAGTTATGAAGTTGTGAATTCTTGCTTGTCGTTTGGGTGCCATAATTGATTTTACAGCGAAAGTAATGCCCTGTGACGACTGTTACTATCTCTATACAGAGAAACGAAGAAACATTCATTTGATAATTTTATTATACTTTAAAAACTATAATATATATTAATGCGGATCGACAAACGCCGATTGTGAATATTATACGTAGAATATATAAATGGTAATTTAAAAGCGAATAAAAAACCATCTCATCAAAATGCCCGGCTTCGATGATACCATTGGACCGACGTCACGCGGTTGTTAGCGCCTAAATTCTTTATGTTTACATTCATTCCGTGTGATACTGCATAAAATAAGCATCCTAACTTGCATAGTGCAAGTAAATATTATTTAATTAATCTGTGTTGTTTCACAATTAATTCATTTAAAAATAATATATAATATATTTGCGCACGTTAGAGAGTGGAAGATACTTTCAGGATCGCCCTGGTGAAAGACCACCATTCAGAATTGAAACGTTGCTTGAAATGGCTTTAAGCCGTATTTGGTGACCAGATCTGAATAGCCAGGTATTTCCCCACCTTCCTCTTCCTCTTCCCCTTCTCCTTCCCCTCCCCAATACCTTCAGCCTCACAACATTCCCCAATTGGGAATGCTATAGTCTCACTGGCTGCAGACGGTTGGGAGCAGTTAGGACTCTTGTGCGGTATTCATATAAAAATAAAAATAAAGGATTTCAAAAAAAAAAATAAATTTAATCGATCGAGTATTAATTATTAAACAATTTAAAAATAAATATGCACTATAATGTTATTTAAAATATTATAGCCGAATATAGATTAAAACACAATAAAACCTATCCTAAACGAAAGCATCGTTTCGAACTACAATTTAGAGGATAGTCAAACGAATTTAAATTAAAGATATCGCTAAATATGGTAGGCAGGTAAAGGATTCCATTCATATCAATGAAATTTGTGAGAACTCAAAGCCACATCCCCATCCCGTGATAAAAAGCGAATTGTTTGAGTGGAGTTCACTGACTTTCTACGATTTAAAATTATTAAAATAAATTCACTTCAAGATGACCTCGAAAACCTCCCACCGGCCAGCCGCCTGACGTCCAGGAAACCTTTTTTTACTTAAGTCGAAAGACTGCTTCTATCACGATACTCCCCTGAAGAGTCGTGGTGAACTCGGTGGCAGACCTCGGACGTGAAAAACAAGCACCTTCTCGTAGATCCTACTATTAAATTGCCAGGATTTTCTCTCCCTCCCGCATCCGGTGCAGTCACAGCCGCTGTACGCATATTATTCTTAAGTAGGGCCTAAAGGATTCCAAAATTTTTGAATGCGGACATATTCAAACAACAGAACACCATCGTACAAAAATGTCCCCTTCATCAGTTTCCCTATGGTACATCTGTGCTGAACCAAGTGACTCCCGGTGCCGTCGACTGGCTGAATAACCTCAGCACCCCACTATGACCACCCACCACACGGAAAAGAAGAAGAAAATGAAATTAAATTGTTAATTATTAACTGTTTTTAAATCAAATTTAATAATATTATTATTAAGTTTAACAAGTATTTTAGTTTTCATTGTTGTGACAGCAAGGACATTTTCAAACTGCGATTAATCCACATTGCGACGACTTATTTGTATGATTTTATTTACTCCCACCTAATTCTAATTTGGACGGTGTTTAAAAATAATTATTTATTACCGATAAAACCGATTTGATTAGAAAACAGCTGTCAGAAAAATAAAAACTAAAATACTTGCTTACCTTAATAATAACATAATTAAATTTGACTTACATTAAATATCTAAATAAATTAAATTAGTTAAAATAAACCAAAGACTGAGTTTTTCTGGACCGCCACAAGCAGACGCCTGCATAACATTGACATAATCCCCAATAACTATGTCTGGAACTGACATTACTCCAGACATCTATCGAATTACTTGGAGTCAATCTGGATGATGATTGTGAACAGAACTGTAAGCACAGGGTTCTTCCAATTAAGGCAAATTAAAGCAGTGCGGAGAAACCTGCCAACAGAGGCGACTAAATTGTTGGTTAATTCGTACGTTGTTTCACGTTTAGATTATTGCAATGGAATATATGCAAGTCTCCCCAACTATCAAATTAACAAATTACAATCCGTTTTCAACGCTGCGGCAAGACTAATTACAGGCATATCTAAATACTCCCACATTTCAGAAAATCTAAAAAATCTGCACTGGCTCAAATGTCCTGAAAGAATCCAGTTCAAGATTGCTGAATGGTATTTAAATCAATTATAATAAATATAGATAAAAATATGGACAAAGAACTTTAGATCACATGATTCCTAGTTGTATAAATATGATACCCGTTGAAATAAAAAAAAAATTAAAACTAAACAATGAATAAACACACTGAAAACTTGGCTAACTGAAATAAGCTATTTGTACTAGATAATAAGGAAATATTATTTTATTTATGATTTATTGCTTTCGTTTATGTTTTTAATTTTTAAATATATTTTTGTAGAAATATTATAGAGTAAGATTCTTGAGAAATATTTATGTTTTAAATTTGTAACATATGTTTTTTATTTTATATATATATACATATACCTTCTGTATACGTCCAATGTCCATCCAAAATGAGAAAGCAAAATAACATAATAGATTTAAAATAGTACCTACCTAATCTAAAGAATGACCGCGGGTCACGGATCGTGTTTACATTGATTTTTTGGGAGTGTGGAGGGTAATAAAGAAAAAAACACTGAAAAAGGGGCAAAAGGACCCGTAAAACGTTAATAGAGGACCACCCAAGAGGCCCCGGTCCAAGGGAACGCATAATAGAGGAGACGGACCCCTGTGTGGCTATTGTTTCAAAACACGATTTATGGTCAATTTCTAGTCCAAACGTAATTAGCCATGCCACAGAAATCGGCAACACTTTGGAAGGAACGCATTGACAAACGATTTGTATTATTGTGAAGACGTAAATAAGACTACTGGCACAGGTTTGTCGTAGTAACAAATCTCTGTGATTTTGTAAATTACAACTTATAATGCATTACGTAGACCTGAATTAAAACTGACAGTGATGGAACATATTTGATGTTTGATCATTGAAGAATTATTTGAAAAATGTTGGTGTAGTTTTTTTTCAATACTTTAGTAGTTATTGCTACATTAATTTTAATTAACAATAAGTCTCCAAGGGCGTGTTTCACTTAAAAAGACAAATCATACACTGTATAAAAAAACTACATTTTTTAAATAAAAAAAATTATGTAAGTCACTAGTTATAAATCTAGCTATAAGTCATAGATGTAAGTCACTAGTTATAAATCTAGCTATAAGTCATAGATGTAAGTTACTAGTTATAAATCTAGCTATAAGTCATAGATGTAAGTCACTAGTTATAAATCTAGCTATAAGTCATAGATGTAAGTCATTAGTTATAAATCTAGCAATAAATCACTAGTTTTAAATCTAGCTATAAGTCACTAGTTATAAATCTAGCTATAAGTCACTAGTTATAAATCTAGCTATAAGTCATAGATGTAAGTTACTACTTGTAAAAGTAGCACTGTAGGAATACCACTGAATGGAGTTATTTAATCATATTTAAGTTTATTTATAGTAAAGCGCACTTGAAGTGAAATAACACAAAACTGCGCTATATAAATGTTTCGTTATTATTATTATTATTACTTATAAGTCTCAGTAGTTAATTGCTGGCCATACGTCTTAGTTGTAAGTCATTAATTATAAATTTAAATTATAAGCCGGTAGTAATAGATCTTAGCTGTAAGTTATTAGTTTTAAGTCTAAGTTATAGGTTAAATAAATTAGTTGTAAAGCGCCCTCGGGATGATTTTCTCACGAAAAAGGCACTATAGGAGTAATCCAATCATTATTATAAATATTTATTGATTTTCTTGCAGGTTTCTCCGGTTAATAATATAAAGGAATATGAATGCAATACAAGAATCCAGATCACGGCAAAAGCCGGCAATTAAAATTAGTAAATAAACTAAATTTGCAAGTCTATAGTAAAAATGACAAGCGTAACTTTCTGGACAAAATCCAGCACTACTTCGCAATAAAAATAAACAACATATTAATCAACGAATTAACCACTTTATTCATATACTCGTATAGATATCAACATGTTTCGAGAATAGTATTGTATTCTGTATATTCCTGATGAAGAACGCAAAGCATCGCTTTCGAAACATATGTATATATTAATAAAGTGCTGATTATTTAATTAAGTGAATACCAATCTTTTAAAGAACGTATTAATCTTTTATCAAGATTTACTTACTTTGTTTTAAATGGTTCACGACACCAGCTCGTGCGCGACCCGGAGTCCAAAATGCCTCCTAATCTTAGAGTAATTCTACTAATTCGTAATAAAATGACGGGGAACGTTTCAAATGACGATCAAACCATGAGACTGTCTCGCCCCGGGCCTGGGGGCCATGGGGACCACGGGGCATTCATTAGTTGATACCCGATACACATTACGCACAGTTTCTGACCGGGTGGAGTAGTCGGAGCTTCTTCCCACACTGGAGCGGCACTTGAGACTTTGCGGTGAGGGCTTCCGTAAAAATATTAAAAATTACAAAAATGTTTTTAAATCGTCATTAATATATCCAGCTAAAGTGATGACCTCCGTGGGAGAGTGGTTAGCACTTGGCTCCGAACCCAGAGGTCGCGGAATTAACGTAAAACCACATATTGTGTATTTGCACCTGGTTTCATGGTGGTAGATTCTCTCATTATCGTCCAGGTGAAACCAAAGTTCATAATGTTAACATCGCGTTACGTCAGATGACTGTTTTTAGTGACCAGATTTGGATGTATTTACTAAGTACTTTTTAACTCTCCCGTTCCGAAGGGGGGTAATACAATTACCCTAAACGAGAGTTTTGTGTGATATTTAAGCTGTTTTTTTTTACATCAGATACCTTATAGTTTAGGTAAACCTATAAAAAGTATTTGATAATAGAACTGCATTTAAAAAAATATTTCCCGCTACTATTAAATTCCGACGAAATTCCCCCCCAATAAATCAATAATGTCTTTGAAATGTGTAAGTGTTTCATCAGCAAAGATACCCAACGATGCAATTATATTTTACAATGCTTATAATTTAATTATAAATTTAAATTATAAGCCGGTAGTAATAGATCTTAGCTGTAAGTTATTAGTTATAAGTCTAAGTTATAGGTTAAATAAATTAGTTGCAAAGCGCCCTCGGGGTGATTTTCTCACGAAAAAGGCACTATAGAAGTAATCCAATCATTATAATAAATATTTATTGATTTTCTTGCAGGTTTCTCCGGTTAATAATATAAAGGAATATGAATGCAATACAAGAATCCAGATCACGGCAAAAGCCGGCAATTAAAATTAGTAAATAAACTAAATTTGCAAGTCTATAGTAAAAATGACAAGCATAACTTTCAGGATAAAATCCAGCACTATTTCGCAATAAAAATAAACAACGTATTAATCAATGAATTAACCACTTTATTCATATACTCGTATAGATATCAATATGTTTCGAGAATAGTATTGTATTCTGTATATTCCTGATGAAGAAAGAAAAGCATCGCTTTCGAAACATATTAATATGTATATATTAATAAAGTGCTGATTATTTAATTAATTTATTATTAAATCTTTTTTTTGTTAGGTAGGGTACCTATGGTCATCTTGTGATCGTTAATGCGATATTTTGATAAATAAAACAGAACATGCTTGTTTTAAATTTTATTAACAAAAGATAAATTGGACGTAGTTATGCAGAAAGCATTCAACCCAAAAAAGACGAAGCTGACAATATTACGACATCTGTGAAGTGAAAGCAAAATCAACAAAAATCTATTGCATTTGGTGCTTGGATGTTTATAGCATATAAAAATCTCATGTTTATCTGTAGGAAAACGTGAAAAATTCGATTTTGGCAATTTGTGGGTTGGACGCTTTCTGCATAACTATGTTCAATTGAAGAAACTATAACGACATCATCACAGAAGACCGAAGAAATAAATGCCTTATTGCTTAGCATTTATTCCCAGTTGAACTAAAACGGAGAACGAAAATTTAAAAGAATTCAGAGCGACACTCAAAACTCATCCATTTACAAAATTATATAAATAAATACAAACGTTTATTTAAAACATGCGAAAATTTAAATCTTCCGTCACTTTAATTTTTTCATTCTTGACAGTTCCTACTTATTTGAACCCTTTCTCAGTCCGCAACATCTGTAAACATGTAAACGCCAGATATGGTAAACCTGTTTTTTTTTTAAAGGTAAAATAACTACGGTTTTAATTCATTTGATTGTACCTACAGCGCCATTAAGGTTAACCAGAGGGTTGTACTCGCTCACAGATGGAGCTAATTCAAATATTAAAAAAAAAACGCAATTAATGCTCTTAAATATTGAGATGAATTGTTTGTTGGCGAGTGGATATACCTACGGAATACGAAATGGAATAAATTGATTTTGTAAATTTAAAGCTCGAGTCCTTCAAGAAACTTATAAAAATACTGTATGTTACTTTTACAATAATATATTGTATTTTGAAATATACAGTAACAATTAATTCCATTTCATATTCCTTGTGTACACCCGCCAACAATTTTTTTTTTCAATATTTAAAAGTATTATACGCATTAAAAGCATTATACGGTCTATAAATAATGTGTAATGAATGATAGTGTCCAAAAAGAAAATTATTTTTTTTTTTTTAATTAATATAGGAATAATGTAAGAATAGTAAGTAAGATTTGTACAGCGCCCTTGAGGCGATTTTTCACAAAAACGGCGCTATAAAAATCATCCGATTATTATTATTATTACACGCTAAGTGTTTTTTTTTATATTTAAATCAGCGCCGTCTGTGAGCGAGTATTACGTTTCGTTTTGTACGCAAAAAAGCGGCTTAAAAATTAGCAATTCTTTAATGGATTTCAATTCTATTATTGTAAAATGCAGACCCAATAATACAGTCTGGGTGAGTCCGTTTATAGTGACAACCCTGTTTTAGATTGTAAAAACCATTCAAAACCCGTTTAATAGTCAAATGGCTTTCACTCAAGATATAATTGAAAATTAATTGAATGGGCAGGAACCAAACACATAATTTGTCGCCTACGTACAAATACAAAATAAAATAAACTAACTTACGAAATTAAACCACGATGATTATTATTTAAACAACTAACCATCACGCCGTTTCTCCGCAGCGGTAGGCAGAGAGGACCGACCGCCAAACAAATCGATCTCGGCATACACTTCTTGCTTCATTCACATTCATACATCGTCTTATACATTCTTTTATGTTATTCCGATTTCTGACATGGCCCGACTCAAGTATTTGATTCACTTACTCGATCGTGCCATGTCTTCCTCGGGCGTCCCTGACTTGTTTTTCCATTCACATTCGCGACATACATTCTCCTTACACTATTTTCTTCGTTCATTCCCTCTACATGCTCAAACCGTCTAAGCGTCACTTTCTTAATCTTACTCATTATGCTTACAACAGCCTTGTATTCTTTGCGAATCTCGACATTTTTCACACGATCATACATGGTTTTATTGGCCTCAAAGATCTCGTTAATACAGCATTCAGTCTACTTTCATCCTTCCTCTGCCAGTTCCTTGCCTCACTGCCATACATCAAGATTGGTATCAGCACTCCATTGTGAACTGCTAGATTCTTACTATTGGTAGATTATTATTTAGTATGTCTGAAAACATGGACCCTACCAAAACCTTGTTCAGGCTTTGACTTGAATGTTCTCGGATATGTAGATTTTTGTCATTGCTTCAGTTACGTATTATGCATGTGCCGTTCTTTTTCTACTGAAGCTCTTGTTTATTTCATTTCGTGTTTTTTTTTGTGTAATTGGACAACGGTCCGTTAATAAAAAAAAATAATAATCTATGAAGGCAGAATGGAAAAAAAATACCTATATGTATTAGATAAGTTTGGAAGGCATTTAAAAGGAATTTTATATAGAAGATTCAAGGCTGTAGATGAGTTTTAATGGCCAGATATTAAAGGTATTTAAAGTCAGTGGAAGATGGGTGGTGGGCCAGGATTCTGTATGATAATGGTTATGTAAGTAATACACGCAATAGCGCAATTAGAGCAGGTATTACAAGACTGGAGCATTGAAAATTGAAAGCCCAGTGGAATTCAATACGAAATCGATATAGAATTCTAGTAAAACATAATTTCCACGTCTTCTTCCGGTGCCAATCCTATTGCAGCAGATTAACTGATATCGATCAGACAGCTTGGCATTTAATTGCAGATGTTTATTATTTTGCAACCACAAAATATCATTACTATGGCAACGCCAGGCTACTCACTTCGTCTTTGAAATGTGTTCTTCACATGAAATGTTTTCACATATTCGAGTTTGAAGTTTGTTTTAAAGAAACAAGGCATGACATCATAATTCTCGTTTTTTTTCATTTATAATTTTGATCTGTGAATTTCATTTTTTATTTATTTAATTATTTATCTAACATCTAATACGTGGTCATTTCGATATATACATTCATTGTATATTCATAGATATTTTAAAATTATAAAATAATTTGGAAAATTACTGCCTCAACACAGGCTAGCCTAGTGAGGCATTTTATGTGAAACTTAAACTGTAACTGCTATTATATTACATATTTTCTATTTTACTTTATAAACCACTGTACATTACATTAGTATATTATACGTTATAGTTAAATTATTATTATACAGTTCAGAAATACAAAAAAGTCGCCCTTCCACGTAATTATCTTCCTTGCAAAGCGCTAAGTAATAAAAAAATGTGTAAACATTAAATTATATTAGAATATGATGTAAAATCATCTCCTTCCAGTAAGTACCACTCATTTCTGAAGGCCGTTTTGTTAAAGTAAAAACAAATAAATTTGGACCGTTGTGCGTTTTTTTTTAAATCACTTTAATTTTCCTATAAGCCATCTATGTGTTGCATTTAAGGCGATGCAATGGCAAGTAATGCTAAATCATGTGTTTTCGGTTTGAGAATTTGATGGCCTAGAAATATCATAGATGATTTAATTAAATACTGCAAGTAGAACACACCTTGGCCTTTCGTTTAACCGGGCATTTTTTTAGTATGTATTTTTATAAGCCTAGAAAACAATAAAGCATCAGATATTAAAAAAATGTTTAAAGCGCAAACTCCCCTACTTACGAACCCCTTTTCCGATATTGTCGTATTGTGCATTGTGGTAAATTAAGTTTTTTAGAATATGACCGTAAAACATTTTAATAATTATGTCTGAGCTTTACAGAATAGAATAAAACACGCATTTTGGTGATGTTTTTTTTTGTGTAAATCGAAACATGCGGCCGATGTTAAGCGGGATTTTCAAACTTGTCGCAACCTGCATAAGGAGCGCGTGATTTTGTAGAAATTTTAGCCGGTGGATCGCCTTAAAACATCTTAAACGATCGCAGCGCCCTCAATTTATGTCTAGTTTTATATGGTATAACTGTTTTGTATTACTATGACTGTTCAAGTACCCTACCTACCCGCGGTCCGTGAACAAATTGAAAATTGACAATTTGGCCCTACGGCTAAAAAGATTGTACATCACTGCACTAATGCATACAAAAAGGTTAAAAGCGTTCATAATTAAAGCTATCCACTGTTTTTTTTTTCAAGAGATATTTTACTTCAACAAAAACTTCGATAAGGACAATTTAACATAATTTCGGCAAGCTTGAACAAAAACGTTGAATACGTAAAGCAAATGACACGTTTTCAATGTTTTTGTTTGACTGTAATACCAAAACAACAATGGCGGGACATAGAAACAGATGCTACGAGCATTTTGACATTAATAAATAAAGTGAAATAAAAGAATACGTGTTTACTCTTCGATACGCCAAACAAAGGTAACATTTTGAAAAAAAACATGAGCAATAGTGGAAGCATCGGGTAATTGAGGAGTTATTGTTTCGTATTTTAATTTACAACCGTTGACATTTTTACAATCGGTAGGCGACGCCAAAGAAATACGAATAAGCTTTGTGGGGTCCTTGTGTTGAGAGAAGGGTCGAATTTTCAATTTTAGTTTATTACAATTTTTTTAAACTTTCCTTGCCGGTGCTGTCAATTGAGTTGACACCGTCTATAATTATTTCAATATCTCTGTAAATATGCAAAATACAGCGCTCATATTTTAGATATTCAACATATATTCATGATTTTTTTTAAATTTAATGTAAATCAAATTTAATAATGTTATTATTAAGTTCTGCAAGTATTTTTAATTTTTTTTTTATTATTGTGACAGCTGTTTCGGCGTTTAAGGCCATTTGTCAGTTAAATACGAGGAAACACATTATAAACGTGAAAATCTCACAGAATTCATAATTTTAATTGTTTTCTAACTATATCGGTTATATCGATAATAAATCATTATTATTTAAAAAAACCGGTCAAAATTAGAAAGGAGTGGGAGTAAATAAAAGCATATAAATAAGTCGTCACAATGTGAATTAACCGCAGTTCGAAAATGGCCTTAAACGCTGAAACAGCTGTCACAATAATAAAAAAAATTAAAAATACTCGCAGAACTTAATAATAACATTATTAAATTTGATTTACATTAAATTTAAAATAAAAAATGGAGTTCTACGAATTAAACACAAAAACAATTAATATATTCATAAAGATAATATATTTTTTTTAAATATGTACATTCATTCGTCTGACTTTCGGGCATCTCACCATACATTTTCAGTCCTCTATACATTAAGCAGTTCTGTGACTCTGTTTTTTTTTTTTTTATCATAATGTGGTAATCTAATTCTATTTAATAAAATCAATAATAAATGTTTTCCATAAACCACTACTTAATATGCAAATAAAATTAATAAGAAATATTTTATGAACACAACTGTTTAACATGTAAACATCATATATATTCCCTAATCAGGATAAACAGTATACTGATGAGGAGAGCTTTGCTTCCGAAACATGTGGATATTTATATATTAAATAGTGGTTTACACAAAACATTATTTATTCATTTTATTAAAAATGACACCAGAAAGTAATTTTACATTTATTGAAGAAGTAATTCTATTTATATTTCTGGTTTCATAATTATGCATATTTTTACTAAAAACAATTTCATCCATAAAATATTTTGGCATTTGGTTTTTCAGAATTTCATGTATAAAAATTAACACATTATATAGCAATCTTTTTTTTATTGGAGTCCAATCAAGCTCTTCTCTAATTTGATTGATTTTTGTATATTTGTCTTTCCTTGGTATACTCGTACGGTACATCTCATAGCTCTGTTTTGAATAATGTCTAGCTTGTTTAAGTTTCGTAATTTCTTCAAAAGATTGGTATTCACTTTGTGGCGTCATTATTAATAAATTAATTAAAAAAATACTCTGTATTCACCACTTCATTAATATACACAGATTTCGAAAGCGATGCTTTCATCATCATGTATTCTATATATTCCTGATGAAGAAAGCATCGCTTTCGAAACATGTTGATATCTGTGTATATTAATAAAGTGGTGAATACAAAATAATAATTTTAATTAATTAATTTATGTTTAAGTTTTCATCATTAATATCGTATAGCAATAATCTAAATGTGGAGCAACTATAGTTTTATAAATTTGCTCTGTAGTGTTTATATATTTAGTTAATTTCTTAGTTTTCCAAGAAAATTTACTTATTTGATACCTTTTTTAGCACATATTCAAAATTTAGTGTGAAAGTTAGTTTTGAATCCGATATGACGAATGGTCATTCGAAGTAAACACCATTGAAAAACATGGCCCATCCATCAAACTTCAAAACAGAAGCAGGATAATAGGAAGACATTGCAACTGAGATACCATTATTCAGAGGGATTTAGGTCATAAAGTGGACTAAATGCAGATAAGCTGTAATAGCCAAGGGCAATGTGATATAGGGCAGATAATAAAACTATAATGGACCAACACACACATAGAGAAGAACTGGGGTGGTTTGGAGAGGACCCCACAAGAAGATGGCCATTGGTCATTATGGGAGTTGAAGTTTTTTCCTTTTCCACTCATATTTTAAACACAGTTCAAGACAATGCAGTTTGTAAAAGTCATAGAAACAAGCACTGGTGGCGATAGGGTTTAAACTTATATAATTATATATTGTTACTCTAAGGGTTTAAATTGCCATTTGACGCCTGTGTCGGTTTGTGTAACAAAAATACGGCAGTAAAGTTTTATTTTCTTTTATGAATCTCATGCACAAATATTAAAATATTTTTTCGGTTAGTCTCACAATTTTTACTTTAATTTAAATTTTTAAATTTTTAATTTATTTTATTAGTGAATGTTGATTTAAAAAAAAAGTCTTACCCCGTCTCCTTTAAAAATATAATAATTTTTTTTTTTTAAATAAAAATTTTAATAAGCATTACGGCAGACTTTAAATTAAATTAAAAACGGCCAATTTACATTGGAATACAAATTTGCCGTACATAATTTAAAATATCAACCCGAAAATACGTAAAATACGTTTAAATGTTTTGTTTTTATGTGTTTATTTAAGTATATTGAAGTATATTAATGTTTTTTTAAAATGGAGTAAACCCGGAAATAATTTTCTAAATTCTCTCTAAAATTATAAAAATTGATTTTATTTCATGGCATATAATTTATAACAAAAATAAATAAAATACTTCTCATGCGTACTAGATATTCACTAAACCTTTAATTAAAAAAATATATCAATCAGTTAGGATGGGTATTTTGGCCTCAAATCATAAATTAGGTTAAGTATGAAACAGGTAGCGAAGCCGTTCCTCTTAACGGGGAGAGGGATGTCGGAGAGTTATTATTTATAAAATCAAAATAATGAAAATGTTATTGAGCAATACGATAAACATGGTGTTTTTAAAGAGAAAAATATTTATTACGTTTTTTTTTTAAATTTGCATGGGCTTAGCATTTATCAAAATAAAACCAGAAATATTACACATTTCTGATCATTCTACGCATGTTTTATAAAAACATTTACAAAGTTGAATTTCTTTAAAAAATGCTGTGGAGGTTTTTCTTTAACATGTCGATAAGATAAGTTTAAAAAAGAACAGTGTGTAGTTTGATATAATAACACACATATGAAACTTATTTCCACTTTTATTTTATTTCTCCGTGACCGGTTTCAGTCGGTTGTTAAAGCCATCTGAAACCCCCATAAAATCGCAAAGCGACCGTAACTCCTAATATTCATTTTCCTCTATCCAGTAAAATGCACCTTTTACGACCGCTCTCATGGATTGTATGTGGCGAGGATTTTTTTTAAAAAGCAGTTGGGATACGAACGGGTAAGTCGCGCATCATGTGGGGGAGTATCCTGTGTATTCAGTACATAGGGTACGCATTTAGAATGTTGAATTTTTTAAGTTAGATAAAAATGAATAATTTACCTTTATTATTTATATAAATCAATTAATTAGAAGTACATAGGTACATATGTACATAAGTAAAATATGTACCTATGTACGTGCTGAAAATGCAGAAAAAACATTGGCCACGCATAAAACGCATGATACATTCATTACAATCGGCAGACCGCCGGCTAGTACCGAAGACCATGCATGGAGGCACAGTGAGCGAAATCCCGTACCCTTCTCGCTCACTATCGCACCACTCGGCAAGTTATCAACGTATGCAGACATACGTATATAATAACTTTTTTATATTTTCATATAAAGCGGTAACTTGGTGATGTGACATTATAATTTAAAAAATAAAACAATAACTTTGTTTACATCACTTTTATTTATACTTTAGCCAACGGGGTTTCGCTACTGCCGTAGCTTCTTCAGGGCAGTATACAACTAAACTAAACAAAAAAAAAAAAAATAATAAAAAAAAAAATAAAAAAAAATAAAAAAAAAATAAAAAATTAAATTAAATAAAAAAAAAGTCTATGGACACAACTGTGCCCTCATCAGGGCATAAAGTATTGTAAATAATATATATATTCATTATTAAAAAATTACATAGTTTTGCATTAAAAAAGTATGATTGTTTCAAACAGCAATAAAATGGTGTTTATAAGAAAAAAAAATAGTTTCTGAAAAAGTGTGCACACTGCCATCTAGTGGGACAAAAATAAATTATAATTTTGAGTTATAGAGAACTTTTAAAGCTTGTATGAAATTCTTGTCACTAGATGGCAGTACTAAAAAATGTATACATTCTTTCACATCAATGTTTTTATATATTATATTTTAAAAATTATTTATATCATGTTTTGTTTTTTGAATTCTATTCAAATATTTATAATTACAGTCTGACATTTAAATGTACACAGAAATGAAGGTGCTGCAATCGTTATAAGGTTTTAAATGACAACACCAAGATGGCTCATAGGATAATTAAAGCAAGCACAATGGTCCCAATGGATATTTTTTACTTTAACCAAACGGAACTGTCTTTAGTGGAAATACTTTCCAAAAGGAGATAATTCTACATCATATTCTAAGGCAATTTTATATTTAAACTTATATATTATTTAATGCTTTGCAAGGAATTATATGGAAGGCGATTTTCATGTATTTCTGAAATGTGTGTATCAAAATATCCATTTATTAGATTTTAAATCAAAATAAAACAAAATCTAATTCGCAGATCAAAATTATAAATTTAAAAAACATTAATATAATTGTGTTATGTTGTTTTGCACTGTTTGTTTAAAACAAACTGTCAAAATCACAGAGCAAATAATAGATAGAGATGCCCTAACACGCGAGGGGAGAAACCAAAATAAGGTGGGCGAGGGACGAGCTAAGTGTCCCGCCAATTTAAGTAATACAGCAAATAAGTAAAAAGGTTTGACTTGTTCACAAAAACCGAATATTTTGTTTATATTATGAGTATTTATTTTGACTCTTTTGTAAATATTTTATAATTTGCTTACTGCAGTCAAAATCATATGAAATAAACGTGGATGGGAGTGAACTAGGCTGGTGTCCTTATGTGACCTTTGGCTCCAGCTGTCAAAATAGTACGTTAAGGCAAGTCTATTCATTCTGATGTCAGTGGTCAAACTCGACTTGAAATTATTTGTATTTTCAAAGAGTGAGTAGCTTGGTGGTGCCATAGTAAAATAATTTAGTTCCACTTTATTAAATGGCAACATTTTATTGCCAAGCTATGAATAAGATGTAAGATACCTACTCTACATATATTATGTTCCCAGACCATAGAAAGGAGAGGAAATAAAGACAATACTTTATTCCATTATTTAAAATTGCTGCCAAAATCGGCTGGTGTTGGAATTATACCGATTTGTGTTAGAGAAAATACACCTAAGTATGTTGCCTGGCGCTCAACGCTGCTTACAGCTCTGAAGCTTTTGTAACCTGAACAATGCCGTCTTCCTCAGTCTCTCAAGACATGGTATCCAGGAATTTCCCCCACTCTTTGAACCAAAGACTACCAAGCCTCTCGATCCTATGCAAACACAGCATCATATCGTATCATTCCAGTAACATCCTGGATATAAAATGCACAGAATCATACTGTATCATTCCAGTAACACTCTGGATATAAAATATAACAAATCCTACCTCATATCCTGGTGTTGCGCTCCTCCGTTAGTCCGTATCTCAGTTTCCGGGGGCTCTGGCTGCGAGTGGAAGATCCTGTCGTAGTTGTCCACGAGGATCTCCACCACCACGTTGTAGAACTTGATGTCCATGATGGAGGCCACAGTTTCCTCCTCGGGCCGGAGGAGGGTGGGGCCGAAGCAGACCGATATGTTGGACACCGTCATGAGGTTCTTGTCCGATTTGGCCGCAACACTGGGTAAGAATTCAATGTATAAGTCATGAGATCATAGTAAGATTCTGTAGGTTCTAAAGACTGTGATAGGCTGGACATGTTGAAAGAATGCAACATGAAACGACACCAAAAATTGGACTTGGAGCAAGCCGAGAAAGAGGTGAATAGACTGCGTGGAAGAGGATTGGCGCAGGGTTGGATGGACTGAAGGCTGGAAGTGAATGGCGAGGGACTGCAATCAGTGGAGAACATTTGTAGAGGAGACTAAATCCCACCTCGTGGGATGATGATGATGATGATGATGATGATAAGCCGTGATATAATTTTTATGATTCTTTTTGTCAGTTGGTAAATATAATATTCACTCATAGGATAAGACAAAATTTTAAAAGCCAGAATGAAATTGGGTTGGCAAGCAAAGGGATAGGAAAATAGAGGATTAGAACTTTTTTTTTATATATGAATACCTCACAAGAGTCCCAACTGCTCCCAACCGTCTGGAGCCAGTGAGACTATGGCATTCCCAATTGGGGAGTGTTGTGAGGCTGAAGGTATTGTGGAGGGGAAGGAGAAGGGGAAGAGGAAAGGGGAATACCTGGCTATTCAGATCTGGTCACCAAACACGGCTAAAAGCCATTTCAAGCAACGTTTCAATTCTGAATGGTGGTCTTTCACCAGGGCGATACTGAGAGTATCTTCCACTCTGGAACGTGCGCAAATATACCATATATTATTTTTAATTGAATTAATTGTGAAACAACACAAATTAATTAAATAAAATTGCGCACGCCAGGATTTGAACCCGCGACCTTCGGATTCGTAGTCGAAAGCCTTACCCCTCGACCATGGAGGCCGAGGCTACCCTTAGGAGACGGTCCTCCAGCAATGGATAGTCAGGGGAATGAGATTACCTTCACCAGGCTCATCTAATCGATTAGAATTTTGGAAAAATCTTTGCAAATTTCATACTTTAATACATATATCACACCACGCAACGCAGCCTTTCAAAAATCTATGTGGCAGAACATTGATTCTATAAAACCATTCGATTAAATTCACATGCTTTAAAATAATTATTATGCATTTAATTCGAAATCCACAGGACATCAAAAACCAAATTTCGAATTAATGAAGTCCCATGTAATTCATAATTTTAGGGAGAAACAAAAATCGCCCGAAACTCGAGGTCCGGATCCGCCTCTTCTAATGCAGTGTATTCAATGTATTCAAAGTAAATTCGTAATAATACCACTTATTCCCATGTAAATCGATTTTTCGCTATCAATAACCGTCGCGGCCGACAAATTCCTTCAAATTCAAATATTCGAGAAAAATCTTTAAAAATATGTCATATTTCCGTGTAAATAGAGAAATCAAGGTACGATAGGATCAAATTCAATTTTACGAAATAATAATATGAATTATGACGGTGAAAAGTCGAATTTTTACAACATTGCATGTGTTTATGCGTTTTTTCGAATTATCAGGGTTCGTATTAATGGGGTTCTACTGTATATACATTATATGGAGATGTTACGAAAGGTAGCTCACTTTTTTAAATGCCTGACAACAATCTCCAGCATCTCGAAGTTAGTCTTTGGTAATCTGTAGACCAGAGTGTGGACATCGTTGACTCGCATGTGCCTCACGTCTTGTTCTGAAACAAAAGATACATCAAAAGTTAACAAAACAAAGTATACAATCAAATTAAATAAACACACACACACGCACGCACGCACGCACGCACACATACACACACAGCTTTGAGCTACTCTATCGGCTATTTTGCTGGCAAATATCGACCAATAAATAAAGGATTCCTTACTTGCGGCGGCGATGAAGCCATTGTGAAAGCGGTAGGTCATGAGCGGCTCGGGTAGGTTGCGCAGGTAGGTCTTGAGAGCGCTGGTCAGGGTCTTGCTCTCCCACTCGCACTGGTCGTCCAGCGCCGCGCCCAGCCTCTCTTGCGAAGGTTTCCTCCGGTCGAGCCCCATGGAGAGGAGTTTCGTCACCTTGGAGGCCACTCCGGTCACCCTGGAACAAATGACACACATTAACCATTTTGATCTTGGCCATTTATTTTTCAGCCTAAAAAAAATCTAAATAATAAAGGACAACTTATTTAGACGACAGAATGTTCCTCTAGTAAGACTTTCATTTTTTCAGTGTTTCTTATTTGACGGTCTTTTAAAGGTTTGCTGTGATAGATCGACACTGAGAGGTGTTTAGCACAATCTAGGAGCTGATAGATCGGCATTCTGAGACCAAGAGGAAAAGTCTTTTGAGTGTAAGCAACCTACCCGACATGGATGGAAATGCACTAAGGGAGCTAGTAGGACTATTATAACAAGATATTGGCACCTAAAGAGACACATGCAGCTGTCGGGAGTGGAAAGCTCTAATAGCTGTAGGAAATATCTATATAAAGAAATGGCCATTAATCTGTGGTGCTAATTATTGACCTCGATGGGAAGAAGGCTTAGTTGGGCCCGGGGGTTTGAACGTATTACATTTAACAGTTTGAGAATCGGAGTTTAACCATGACCGTTATCGAAAAAACTATATGCCAATTCAATGACAACGTCAAATGTGATGAGGATTCAAACAACCAGGCCTTAGATACCTGGGTATCTGCATTTTGGATCCTGGAGAAATTGCCAAAAAAAATTACTACCCTGGTCCTAATGAACTCCAATAAAGGGGCTGGGTTACTGTCAAGGGGATAAGGTGAAACACGGGAGATAACACAATGGGCCTTTTGGAGAGCTTACGGGAGCTGTGCAGACTGAATCGTTGTCAATAATAATAATATTAAGTCCATCGACCAACAGTACAGGGCACGTGGATCTTAAAAATGACACCCAAACTAAAATGAATTTGTTTCCAAAACCATTTATCAAAAAGAAGGTGCATTATCCCATAGCCAAAAGATCACAAGAAGCATTGCTTGTTACCTTTTGTTGGTATACATGGAGCTAATTTGTCTCCCAACAATTTAATCAGCTATATGAATACCTATAAAATATGTACTTCACAGATTATTTAAAGCAAGTGTTTTAAAAAACTAACAATTGATAAATTGCAAAATTTCTCACAGCCGTTGTTGTATGGCGATGTATGGGTTCGTGAAGTGTGAATGTATTCAAGTTACAAAAGCAGTTTTGTCAAAAACTACAAGCTCAAGAATGGCTTTGCGTATGGCACGGTACATGCAGTTGGGTTCTTAAGTTTCAACTTCAAACTTGTAATACATGCTTTTCTGGCTTTCTATGACATGACCAAATTACTTCATGTGATTTGGGGTTAACTTTACGCTCTGTATTATTTTGGAGCGAAGCGTGCTAGAATTTCGAAACGAGGCAACGGAATTCAATAGGGAGTTGTGTTATGAAATTACTCGTAGGTGGGCCAAAATTGTAGTATGTTTTTGTATGATACTTCAAATTTAGTAGTGATATATCGATGATTAAGTCCTATGTATTTGCCCAGACATGGCGTTACCCACAAAGATATTTCTATGATACGAGAGTGAGTGAGAACTTTGAGAGAGTTGGGCATGCCAGAAATGACATATATGTTGAAATAAAAAGGGTAAATGAAAATGAAGCGTACCTGTACAAGCCTTGTTCCTCCAAGCCTCTGTTTTCGAGGGCTTCAATACATCGGTTCACAAAGTAGAAACCCACTTCATCCAGGGGCCTCTCCTCAGCCTTGGCAATAGCATTCTGTTGGGCGTACATCTGCAACAAAGATAATGGCAATGAATTACAGAGAAAAATCAAGGCGATACATAACAGGATGGGATTTGACCTCCTCCACAAATACTCTCCACTGGCTGCGCTCCCTCGCCAAGGGTCATTCACCTCCAGTCCTCAGTCCTTCCTGTCCTGCTCCAATCTTGTACCACCAAATTATGCATATGTCGATTTTATGGTGGTTGAGATAGTAGATTATTTAATAATAAAACAAATTATATGAAAATACAATAAATATAAGATAATAATTGAAGAGCTTGGGAAAAAATTCTCAATTGCTCAAATGGATTATTTTTCAGGAGAGCTTTCAAACTGAAAACCGTGGTATACTGATTTTTTCTTTTATATATAAAAAAAAAAAAATCATAGATTAAACATTTATGCACTGAATAGAGTTAGCAAATATTAAAAATTAAATATTAATTAAAAAATCAACGTGCCATCTGCTGTTTTTACAAAAGATTTGAATCTTTGCTGTTTTTTCTTCAAATTATGGAGAATTTACTATGAAAGGAGGAACAGTGAGTGACTATAGAGCCACACAGAGGTAAAAAAGCGAACTAATGTGCATTTGCAGATTTTTTAAACAAATTTTCGTGGACAATTATTGTTTTTACAAAAGTGCCATATTTTTGAGAGACAATTTGAAGGACATATGATTATTTTAGAAATATTTAACAAGAATCGTTGCATGGATCCATAGACAATCAATCCCCAAGGTCTTCAATTAAGTGCCTACAATGTAAAAGGTAAAACAATTAAGTAAAGTTTTACAATCGTATAGCATTCTTAATACGCATTTAAAAAAAAAAAACATTTATTGAACTTAATTACAATAAGAAGCAAGTAATTCAGTTGGGGGAGACACTAAATAATGCATTTAAATTAAGATTTCATAAAAATTAATATACACGTAAAAATCACAAGTACCGCCATGACGCCATGTTCAAAGTTATTTGATATGACGTTTGCAAATAGATACTGCCAACCCTGTGATGTCATATAATCATTTTTCCTATTTTCAAATAACCTAAACTAATACCCTTACTTGAACTAAGAACCTATAAGCTATATCATAGATTCGTAGTTTGGGTTTTAAAGAAAAAATAAAAATTATTATTTTTATAAACAATAATTATTAATCTAAAACACTCATCCAAATTGAAAAAAACCTTCCGAGCAAAGATAAATGTCGCCGGCAGGACTCGAACCCGCACCCTTCTAATGTCCGGTTAGATGCTCTACCGTTGAGCTACGTCGGCTTATCGCAAACTCGCCAAGTTAATCAATATATACTAGTGTTCCATTTTAATAATTACTGTTTTTATTATATTTTCACCTGTAAACAACCAACTTTATTAATATTGATTAACTTGGCGGGTTTGCGATAAGCCGACGTAGCTCAACGGTAGAGCATCTAACCGGACATTAGAAGAGTGCGGGTTCGAGTCCTGCCGGCGACATTTATCTTTGCTCGGAAGGTTTTTTTCAATTTGGATGAGTGTTTTAGATTAATAATTATTGTTTATAAAAATAATAATTGTTACCCTTTGCGCTATGCACAAAAATCTTGTCTTAAGTTTTTAAGAACTTTAGTTTATCAATTAAAAAATAAAAACATTATTTGGTTACTCCCCCAACTGAAATAGTTTATTTTCTTTTTAGGTTGGCACTACAAATAGGAAAACGTCACATAAAATAACATTTAACAAGGTGTGTTGTTATTCTTTCAATTTTTACACATATAAATGTAAGAGAAATAGTAATATTAAATACACTATTTGGTGTCTCTCTTAAACGAAATAACTGTTTTTTTATTGTAATTAAGTTCAATCAAAATGTTTTATAAAAATAAAATGTGTATTAAGAACGCCATACGATTGTAAAAGATTACCAACAATTATTCTAAAATATGTTTAATTTTTATTCATAAAAAAGAGGTTCATAGAAAAAAAATACGGTAGTGTCAGGGCTGTGTATAGCACATACAGGTAGAGAGCCGCGCCTAATATAACTCAATGTTATTTATGTCTTTTGACAGATTAATGACAGCTGGGACAGCAAAAAAAAAGAGTGCAAATATATTATTTTTACAGTGCTCTGTTTTTAAATTCACATAGTTTTTTCTAATTTATATGGTTGTTGTTATACTTTAGTAAAATGCAATAATAAGGAACTCCACTGAAAAATATAATGACTTAAAATTAAATATATATTAATTGATAAAATAAAGTTCTTAAAAACTTAAGACAAGATTTTTGTGCATAGCGCAAAGGGTAACAATTATTTTTTATAAACAATAATTACTAGCCTGAAACACTCCAAATTGAAAACAACCTTTCCGAGCAAAGATAAATGTCGCCGACAGGACTCGAACCTGCACCCTTCTGATTGCCGGTCAGGAAAGGTTTTTTTCAATTTGGATGAGTGTTTCAGGCTAATAATTATTGTTTATAAAAAATAATTAAAAATATATATTCATATAGATCAGCGAACGCCCATTCTGAATATAGAACTTTTATTATATATTTAATAGAATTTATAAATCGTTATTTAAAAGAGAATTAAAAATCAGCTCATCAAAACACCGTGTTATATTGGTACCATTGCATTTGGAACATCTGACGTCACGTGAGCATTCTATTTTTGGATTAGTATGAAAAATTTTATTTTTCGATTTTGTTTTGTATGTATTTTTTTTAGTTTTGGCAAAATTTTAACTTCATTTGGATGACTTTCAGCTCTATAATTGTTGTTCAACATAAACAACTATTATTCATGAAAGAAATTAGAGCATTCATGATCAAACTAATTATCTTCGTAGATACTTTAATGGTTAACAACTGCTAACCCTGTACAAATCGCAAGTGCGCCCCACTGTAGAATTTGGCAGCCACCTCTGGTCAGGAACCCCAAAATATCTGAAAAAAACCCTAGACTATGCAGAAATGGGCGATCCGTTTGATAGATTCGCCTATCTTAACAAACGGACTGCAATCTTTGGAGCACAGACGGCAGGTGGGAATGCTGTCCTTGTTCTACCGGTATTTTAATGGAAGATGCTCTGAGGAACTAGCGTCATTGATCCCTTCGACACCAGTGCATAGTTGGAAAACACGCCAAACGTGCGCCCAACATTTGCACATGGTTGACATTTCTCACATGAGAACGGGTCGCTTCTACGACTCGTTCTTATGTTCAACAGCTCGGCTGTGGAATGATCCGCCGGCCTCTATGTTTCCTTCATCCTACAACATGGACCTCTTCATGATCAAAGTTTACTCCTTCCTATCCTCTAAAAGACCCTCCACACAGCATCCCCAAAGATGATATAGACCTTGAGGCAAATTATTTCCCTCAGGGTCTCCTGTGTGGAGTAACTGTAAAAAAAATCAATGGGAATATTATGATAATGTTAATAATCAATATAATTATTATTCTTTAAGTTAAAGTTTCTAAAAAGGTACATAATCTTATTAATTATGTTTAGTTATGGTTTACCATGAAAAGAATATACAATTATGTACGGTAAAGCTCATCCTTGTTTTGACATTTGACATTCTAACCTCAAAACTGATAAAAACCGACCGGTCATAGATTTGGAGCGATGAAGAACTTGGCTAGCAGAGGATTGAACCCGCGACACCACAGTGGGAACCCGACACTTTGAACCGCTTGACGAAATAACTAATCATGCATCATCATGGTTTATTGCTTCAGACTGACTCTGCCGTCATTGTTTTTATATTTCTAAAAAAAAATATGTGGTCAAACGCAATCTTATACACGTACAAATTTAAATATATGCATGTTTCACAAAAATGTCGGTAAAAAGGAGAACATCATTCGTAGTTCTACCGCCAGAGTGCAGCAGGTCTGCTTTCACCACTGGCGATAAAAACGAGAACACTTACCTCGTCGGTAAAAAGAAGGACTGTGTTAACTTTACTCCAATCCAAAACATTCATAACCCCGATCTACGCCGGGTACACGACAGCTAGTTACATAATATATTATAAAGTTGAATGATAATTTATTGAAATATTATAAATAACTAAAATAGTATGGACCCAACACCACATAGTAAGAGGAGGATATCATACAAGACTCACTGGCTCCTTGCCATCCATGGCGTCCATCCATGCCTTGCGGTCGTCATCGCCGAGCGCCTGTAGCGTGTAGGATACGCCGGGGCGGCCCTCCGCCGTGATGTCGAAGCAGAAGCGCTTCTCGATTGTCTCTGACATGCGGCGCACGCAACTTGTGAGCGTCATGGTATCTGACGGGGTCGTCTGAAATTAAAGAAACAATTTGCAATTAGAACAGGTTGAAACAAGTATAGGTAACTACGTGAATTCATGAACCTTATAACGAATATGAACAGGATTTCATGGACAACCAGGCACATTAATCTATTCATTCTGGAAGAGCTAGCCAAAATAAGCTATCACCTGTCAGCCTACAACGTACCCTAAGATACTCTGGACAAGCTGCTCACCAAACTGAGAACTCGAACCCGGAGAAGCTCTTGGTCACTGACAAAGTGGAAGAAGGAAGAATCAGAAAAAAGCTCACCGATGTTAAACTGGTCAAGTATCACAGGTGTCCGGAATGTCAGTGTCCGCGGCTCTCCATGGATCGCAAAACCGTGAGGAATGGAGGAGTCTGGTTCATCAGCACAATTGAAGTGAGAGTCTTGACCCTCGGCAATGAAACAAAGTGGTATCATAAAAGAACTTACAAGTTTGCTGGTGATTTGGCTGAATGGAGTCATTTTAAACTCTTTGTTACTCTTTTCATATGTGCAATACTGTTTGGTCCATGTGGTTCCGAAAGCCTCTGAAAATATATAAAATAAAGTCGTCATTAGAACAAGATAAATTATACTTATCCAATATATGAAATTTAATATTGATTTGATAAAGCGCAGAGAACCATTTAAAAAGCGAACATTTAATTTCTTAACAAATTCACAGACACAACGCTTATTGATGTTCGAGGAGATTTCACGACACAATGTACATATGCATCTTTTAGTCAGAGATGAGATACGACACAGAGGACATGGAAGTCATGTTTTGTATTGTAGTAATATGTAGCCTGTCTATTTGTACCACAACACTCACACCTTCTATACTTGATAGTGTCACACCTAAAGACGACAGGCGCTTTGGAAAATTTTATTACTGATTTTTATCGATGAAGTACAAAATTTTGTTACTCTTATACAAAATACAGCACGTGTCGTATCACGAACTTCTGTTTTCCGGAAGAGTAGGTAAATGTGCTAAAAGAAACTAATTTAAAAAAACATAAGTGCCAAAACGCCGACGGTTTTAAAGAGGATGTTTACTTATCATTGAAGACCACTTCTTTACACCCTTAATACCTTACAACTAATATATAGGCCATAACAGAATTGATTAAAAAAAACCCTGCGCAGATGTATCGCCTTATCCTAATGTCCTTACGAAGTACCAAATTTAAAACATATGTCCTATTTTTTCAATCTAATTTTTTAGAAATATCCAAAAATAACTTCTTTCCTCAGAAGAGACAAAAAATATCAACCATTTATACTTTGAAGAATAATATGGTAGCAATACGTAGGTATTAATGACTTTAAAGGGACTCAAATATGCATTAACCTTTTGAAAGCTGAGTTCTGGCAGAGAAATCGCTAAAAACCGGAGCTATTTCCACTATTGCCGCGCCATGCCCATCTGAATATAACTTCGTAATTACTGACTAATTTTGCGCATAAAGATGCTTTTGTAAATTGTACCATCTTACTAGATAATGTGTCATAAAAATTGTATGTACATTTCATATGTAGTTTCCCCAGAATAGCTGTATATATTTAGAGGAATGATTTCTTTCTGTTTAATGTTACAAAAAAAAAGATAAAGAAATGCGAAATCATTTTTGAAGTTTTACTATATTTTTCAGTTAAATAAATGCCCTTCACAATAAATATAAAATAAAACGAGATTTTCCTGTAAATAAGTACAGTAATGTGACTTTGAAAATCAGAAATACTTTTCACGGTGATAGGACACATACATTATTTTCAGTTGGCACGCCTGCTTGTAACAAACGAGAAGCGGGAATATTTTAAACGTGGTATTATTCATTTGCCAATAGAATGAAAATTATTTGAGTATGGTACGAACATAGTTTAGGCTCAAAATCCCTTGAGAGCATGACCATTCCGATTCGGCTCCATAGTGCGCGTTGGCGTTGGAACGGAATAATGTTGATGCGCATTAAGGTGCGCTGGCATTCAACAGGTTAACGACCAAAAAGGTACAAATATGCACTAAACTAACTAACTAACCATCACGCCGTTTCTCCGCAGGGGTGGGCAGAGAGGATGGAACGACAAACAACTCGATCTTGGCATACACTTCTTGCTTCATTCACATTCATACATTCTCTTCTATTATTCCGACTTCTGACATGGCCCGACTCAAGTATTTGATTCACTTGATCGTGCCATGTCTTCCTCGGGAGTCCCCGACTTCTTCTTCCATCCACATTCGCGTCATACATTCTTCTTAGACTCCTTTCTAAATTAAATATGCACTATGACCAAAAAGACCCAAATATGCATTATGCATACACAAATGCATATAATCCAATGTCAAATGAATAGCTATTGTACGATTACGCTTACTTTTTTCCATTAGAAATAGATATCCAGCTCTTGCATATCCCGCACCGATGGTTGGCCGCCCGGGGTCATCCTGTTTCTGGAAAACCATATCCTATAAATAGTCGAGATTAAATACATAGTAGGTAAAGATAAATACACAAATTAACCAATAGAACTGCTCTAAATTGAACTAACACAAGTTGGCAGAACAGTCAAGCCGATTGATCTGTCCACTTATGTTTTCAACCGGTCAATTTGTAATTGATGCCAAATTTTGACAATTGACTTATCAATAACACGAGTGGACTAAAGTGGACCAACTCTCCCAATATTTAGCTAACTTGAGTTACCCTAGTTCAATTTGGAACAGTTTAAATACAGGAATTAGTGATGGAATCATATATCAACGTAATTGTAAACCATCGGTAACGATGAACTCATCGATTTTTAAGCTTACCAAAATTGAAAAACATTTTTAAAAGCATCTGTGGAAGCATGATGTACAGCTTGACACGGATTACACTGCAGTAAGTGGTGTCGTTAGTATATATTTTTTGGATAGAAAATAGTTGGAAAAAAAATTATTATCCGTTGGCGACATTCACAGTTAGTTGTGTCGAGCTGTATTTTTTTTCCTAGATGTTGATAAATTAATCTAATTGAGGTATTCTAATTTTTTTTAAGTAAAAAAAATATATGATATGCTTAGATATTATTGTGAAGAGAATATAGTGCACATTTTTTCATTGAAAAATAGAGTAGATACAGGCATCATTTAAAGAGATTCTTGCTTGCGTAGTGACATACTGTATCGTAGAACTACTGCGGGTTAAGAGGGGACTGCTAGCGGGTGTTCTGAACTCGTTCGAACCAGTTTGAACCGATATCGGTGTTCAGAAATACATTCGAACATGCGCTCTTTAAAATGATTTGCCTGCAACGATGTATTATATAAAAATAAAAGGTATTTAAATGAGAAAATAGTTAAGAACGGAACCAAAAATTTTATAACATTTATTATTACCATTTGGCGCATTTCCATCATTTTTTTCATGAGTAATTCTGTCTTTTTACTCGTCTCCTCGAAGTTACCTCTCGTCTGAAACAAGCATTTTATTGGGTTAGTTAAGCAATCCACACTGTTATAGTTATACAAACACATTCTGTTTTATTTATTATCGCTAGATGCTGAATGCAACTCAATCTTAATAGACAATGCATTATTTTATTATATTTTAGAAAAAACATTGCCAAATTTAACGGGTACCTACTATATTATATTTTGTAATAAAGCCTTGTCAAACATAACAAATCCTATATTGAAAAAAAAAAGAATTGCTTACAAAATTAATGTGTAAAGGTATTGAAGGTAATGAGCGGGCTGACAGACTAGCAAGGAAAGGGACAGAAGTACCACTTGAGGGATCCAAGCCAGTTGTAGAATTGACAGCTCGCCACAATACATACTGAAAGGTGAGTCAAACACCAGCACTGGAAGGAATACTCAGTACTCATAAAGGGACCAAACCCCAGACGTATCGGGCAACTACTCAATATGGACAGAAACTCACTGAGGAAACTGATAGGACTACTAACGGTACACTGCCACCTCAGGAGACACACGCAGCTGTTGGATGTTGAAAACACAAAGAGATGCAAGAAATGTGAAGAGAATGAAGAGACTCCAATAAGAAACTCCAGTGAAAAACATAATGGCTTTAACATATATATATTCGTAAAGATCAGCAAACGCCGATTCTCAATATATAACTTTCATTATATATAATTATATACAGAATCTATAAATCGTTACTTAAAAGTGAATAAAAAATTATCGCATCAAAACACCTTGTTATGTTGATACCATTGCATTTGGAACATCTGACGTCACGCGCGCATTCTGTTTATGGATTAGTATGGACATGTTTATTTTTCAATTTTGTTTTGTATTTTAAATATGCATTTTTTTTAGTTTTGGCGAAATTTAAACTTAATTTGGGTGACTTTAAGCTCTATAATTGTTGTTTAATATAAAAAAAACTATTATTAATGAAAGAGATTAGAGTATATATGAGCAAACCAATTATCAATATGGATATTATGGTAATGTTAATGCTCAATACTGTTATTATTCTTTGAGTTAAAGTTTCTAAAAAGGTACATAATTTTATTACTTATCTTTAAAATCATGTACGGTAAAGGTCATCCTTGTTTTGACATTTGACATTCTAACCTCTAAACTGATCAAAACCGACCGGATATAGATTTGGAGCGTTTTGGCAGTCTTTAAAAAATTGAAACTTTTAAAACTATTTTAACTATGAAAACTAGCTTCAGAAAAAAAAACTAAATATACTGGTATTTAAGTTTGAACGTTATTATTTATAAAAAAAAAATTGGACAGGAGTTCCTTATTCGCCTACTGTGCCAATGTCCTGCCTTGATGGGAAAAATGCTCAGCCTGGGAAGACAGATTGTGGAACCAGGAGACATAGCCGAATGTCCAATAACAACCCTGGTGAACTTTATAAAGGGGACCGGGTTACTGTCAAAGGAATAAGGTAATATGGAAGATAGCAGAGTGGGCCTATGGCCTGAGTGGTCACGGGAACTATGTAAACCGTATCTGTATCAATAAAATTAATGTGTAATGTATGTGCAAAGTTTGTCAACACGAATAGACGCTTTAATCATTGAAGAACATAATAACAACAACTATTTAAGAAAATACAGAACAGATAAAGACACAGAAAATCAAAAGATAAAGGTCGCAACTGGGACTTGTACCCAAATCCCCTAGTTTTACCGAACTTACTTGGTCAAGTCCTAGTTGCGACCGTTGCCTTTATTATTTTCTGTGTCTTTATATGTTTCATATTTTCATTAAGAGTTGTTAATATTATCTACTTCAATGAGGTTTATAAAGGTCAGTAAGTTATTACTAATAAATTGAATAGACAGTTTATTAGATTTTGAAACAAAGCTCTGAGAACCCTAATACTAAGTAGATACCATATTGTAATATGTATAAAAAGCTATAGTTATTAACTTAATGTGTTAAGAAATTAAGTTAGTAACCCCACTTAAATATTCTCTATATAAACACATACTAGCCAAAACATTTTAAAAAATTGACTCTTCGCCAAACAGACGTGTTGTCATTTTGTACTCTTCGAGTAAAAAATATTCTTTTTATAAAAATATCGTCTCATCTAAGTTTAGTAAGGATGATGAATAATTTTGAGATTTAATTGTCCTCTTATTTTAAGGACGAGCATGCAAATAAAGCGATAAACATTCTTGCAGGTTGCTAACGCAAGCAATAGAGCAAATATTTATCTGCAAATTCTTGAGGGATAGTTAGGAAAATTTCTAAGGTTTCCAATGACGAAAATACTCAAATTGTAATCTTTTAAATTTTATGAAATACATACCAAAATGTCCGAAAACAAGTGCAATTTAAAAACCAGTGAAGGCATTTTCGAGTGTTTTACCTAAAATTCCAGGACGTATTTCATATAAAACTTAGAAGATAACAGTCTAAGAACTTTAATCATTGGAAATCTTATACATCTTCCTAACTATACTTGTAGAAATTATAGATAAGTCGTTCGTAGTATTTCTTGTATTAGCAGACTACAAAGCTTGTATTTTTGAGTGCCCTCACATAATAATCACAATTAGATCAATTTTATAGCGCCATTTCTTTGTGAAAAATTACCTCAAGACTGCTTTACGATGAATAGATAGATCTAATTTACATAAATTCAACACTAATAAAAGAGCATGTGATAAAAATCTACTTCAATACATCAATTTAAAAGATTAATAATATTATTTCTTGGAATATCATCACGATTAGTTAAATAAAGAAAACATACATAATTTCAATGTTACAATGAATTTAATGAGAAAAAAGTAACAAAGGTGGCAATGTTCTAATTCAGCAAAACGTCGATTTGCAAGAAGAGTGATGCATCTCAAAAATAATCATTTTCGAAAAATAATCATTCTAGCAACATTTTTTTTTACTAGAATGTTACACCAATTTTGACTTATGTCAGTATTAGTAAGAATTTTTTTACCATGAACTATGTCATAAGTCAAGACAAGGGTGTTTTTAACACTTTTACAGTAAAGATAAATATAAATAACGAAATATAAAATTCCAAGCTACATTAGCTTGGTTGGAAGAAAAACGCATTTTTATTCTACAGTAACCAATAATGAGTAAATTGATCAATTCTCTTAACAAATAAAAAAAGATCAAATTAATTTCCTGAGAAACTAATTTTTTGAGTAACATCAGTCTTCTTGCAAACCGACTATGGAAAGCAAAAAAAAACTCTCCATTCAAACTCAAACACAAAAACTTCAAATAAAATGGTGAGTTTTGCAAAAAAAAAAGTACAAATTTCTATACATTCCAAGATGGCTAGTTATTATTTGGGTTTTAAGCACTGAAGAGATAAACCGATAGAAGCGTATTTTGGGTGTGTTGTGCCCGTAGTGAGCTCAATTTTACTTGTAGATATCACAACCAGAGGTTAGTCGAACACAGTACCTACTCATATGCATTGCTTGCATACAGAATGTTTAAAATTTGTTATTCGACTTCAATTTTTTTTAAAAATAAAATGAAAAAAATGACACTTTTTAAACAGTGTGAGAAAAACACTGCAAAACTTTCGAATACTTATCCAAATTCGAAGTTCGTATAAAGTTGTTGTCCTTTTCTGACTAACAATAAGTACAGTCCGACATTTAAAAGGACACAAATTGTAGGCGCTGCGATCGTTTGAAAGGTTTTAAATGGCAACGAAAGATGGCTCATAAGAAATTCAAAGTTTGTTAAAAAAAACACACAATGGTCCAAAGTGAATATGTTTTATTTTAACCAAACAGTGTTCAGAAATTAGTGATATTTTCCGAGAGGAGATGATTCTAAGACAATTTAAAGTTTAAACTTTTTTTATTATTTTTAAATTATGAAATTTTATGCATCGAAATAACCATGTATTAGACAAATAAAAAAGAAAATAAAAATTGTAAATTTTAAAAAAGTTAAAAAATTAATTAATTACGATGCCCTGTTTCTTTAAAACGTACTGTAAACGTAAAGCATTTGAATGTGAAGAACACATTTCAAAGACAAAGTCAGTAGATAGGTGTTACCATAGTAATGAAATTTTGTATTTCCAAAATATTAAATATCTACAATTAAATGCTAAAACAATAGAAAAGGTTGGGTCTCGGTGGCATTTGACAAGACATCACTGTCGGAAGTGTATACCATATGCACCAGTACACACTATCATAAGTACGTGCTGTTCGCCTTATCTCTAATTGATCAAACATTTTCAAATACCGAATTCTTTCTTAAAAAGACAATCAATTTCATTAGCCTGTCTGGGGCCTAGGAGACGGAAGGTCTTATATTAATTGTCGACAATGGTTTTCTTTCAAATTGGTACAGATGACACTTCTAGGGATTATCTGTTCAGTACTTTGAAGTTACAGTCATTAAGAAAACACGATAATGGAATATGTAAGTTCGTTTGTACCTGGTTTGTATCATTACCTTTTGTATTCTGAGCTGTAAATCTGACATGTAGGGTTTGAAATCTTTGTGCACCTCATGCCCTTGGTGATAGAAGGTTAGCCAGCCGAACATGAACCCTGGAAACAGAAGATGCAAGTGAGTTCTTTTTAAAGAAAGACAAACATTCCCAGGTTACGAATAACTTGTCAATATTTTAAAATGTCCTACTACCATCACAGTAACCGGAAAATGTTGCTTGTGTTGTGATGGAGGACTTAGCCAGCCGAGGAATTGAACTCATGACGCCTGGGTGGGACCGAGACGCGATGCCAAACCTGCCACTGACCGATCATATTTTATCCGGAGGTTGGCAATCATCGATCCACACCTTGCAGGCTGCAGCTAGGAATAAAACTCATCGGAAGCGCATTCGCACTGTTTACGTAAGTTCGGAAGCCATGTTTCAATTAATTAGTTTAGCGCCCTTGAGGTGATATTTCGCAAAAATGGCGTTATGAAGATTACGTCATTACCGCATAAGGGTTTCAACTGCCTGGAACAAGTGGAACTATGGGATATGGAATAATAATAAAACACGTTTCAACTCAATATTTTGATACCCACAACATATTTAATTCCTCGGAGCAAGCAATATGTTTAAAATACCCAAGGAGACAAACATAATGGCAACTTCAACTTACATGTACCTTAATTTATAATAAATTATTATGTTACCATTTCAAACAATATTTTGATTCCGAGTGGTAGTCTTTCACCAGGGCGATACCGAGAGTATCCTCCACAATGTATATTTTAAATGGGTTCTTTCTTACACAAAGCGTTTGTTGTGTGAATGTTATCAAATAAAAACTCCGATCCACGATACTCTTAGTAAATTGGAAACGAGAAAGGACAGCCTTGAGACCAATGTCCTGTATCTAGTAATATCAAAATCTCAGTGGCCGCTCCGCAGGCGGGTAACACATTTTAATCGCAAGGGAGAGTATGCCTATACTAGAGATATCTAGCGGCAACTCTATGAACTATAACCACTAGAGCCATCTGTGCTAAAGTTGCTAAACTATAACATCCCGCAAAGTTCTGTAGTCTCGCGCAGCGTGTGTTCAGTTAACAACTCTCAAGTCGTGCTATTGTAGAACGTGACGTGAAAGGAGAATGAAGGAAGGGTATAGCTTACCTAGTAAAGTTTCCACGAACTCGAATTTCTTTCTTTCCTGAACTTCCTGCAGCAGGAAAACGTACTCCAGCGAGGCCTGGCAGAAGTCCCGGTTCGCCATGTCGAGGGACGCGTCCGCCTGCAAAACATAATTAAACCAAATTAACAAACGACAAAATTTTTCAAAATTTTATGTGCAGATTAATTTAGGTTTTTGATGCCGACGTTTGGCCGAGTGCCGGGCCTGTGTATAGATAATTCAACACACGTATGAATCGGCACAATTTTTAAAAGTGATTAAATTATTAAACGTAACAAAAAAAAAACTAGCCCGAAAACCTAATCTAACCTAACCTAATAATAAAAAAAATACATATATGATATATAATACATGTGTGTATATATATATATGTAGAATAATTTTCTCGGTTTACCCGCGTAATGCAGTCCTTAGAAGGATTTTTTAACTGGGGGTTTTCGAAATTCATTATAGAAATTTCATCAAAAATCATTATCAAAATTTCGAAAACGAACCTGTTTTAAAAATAACCAGTTTCCTCAGAAAATACCGAAATATAGACAATTTCTAATTTGAAAAGCTCATATTTTTAACATTAATATTTTTATTTTATAACATGGCTAATATAACATAATTGGTCAATTTTTCTGAGAGCCGTTTAGTGACTAAAATCACCCCAAGGGGCTTTACATCTCGTTAAAGTGTGTAGCCCCGTTTTAATCAATAAAACTTTAAATAAGACTTTTCTTAAAGGTTTCGAAATTGCTTTCTGACGTCAAACCGAATGGAAGGTCATATGCATTGGAGATCAAAAAAGACCTATTATGCCTAATCGACGTGATTTTGTCTATTGGAAGCAGTTCTTTGAGAATTTTATATCAAGATAAACCCTAGCAAGTAGTATTTGTACAGCGCCCCTAAGGCGATTTTTTTAATCAAGGGCGGCGGTCGGCCAGCAAAAATTTCTAAGAACCGATTTCTCAAAAAAATAACATTTCATGGGGGGCGAGGGGGATCTTCACTACAAACCTCATTTTTTCGAAATTTCTCAAAAATAACCCTTTTCCTTAGAAAAGACAAAAATATCTACTTTGAACAGCGCATATTTTGAAAAATAAAATTACTGAAATGTGTAGGTATTAATAACTAACTAACTGTATAAATATAAATAACTTTAAAAGGCTGACTACCAAAAAGGCCCAAATATGCATTATGCATAAGTAAATAAGCAAATGCATATAATGCGACATCTATTCACAACCTTTAAAAGCATCACATTTTTAACATTACTACTAGCTGTCAAAAAAGACAGTATGAATATCAGAGTGACGGACGTAAATCAGATTGAAGTGTCATTTCGGATGATAAATGGTCCTTTTCTCGCTCGGGACAAAATGGGTGACCTAGATTCGGTGTGCAAATCCCAATTAGCTACCGAGAGCCGACCGTACCCAATGCCCATACGCCACTGCACTAATGACTCATTAGCACGGTTTTTCAATAGTGTTATATATACCATCAATATTAATGAACTGATTTGTATTTTTTTTAAACCGCTATCACGATGATACGGGCATCTGCCTAGTTTGATATTGAAAAAAAAAACAATGAATAAGGAAAATAATATTATTCAATTTTGGAATAAGTTATTGAAGCTTTCCTTATTGTAACGTGCGTCAAATCATTGAAGATAATATTAACAACTCCCAAAATAAAACATGAAACCGAAAAGACACAGAAAATAAAGCGAACATTTTTTAAAATTTTTTATGTGATACCACACAAGAGTCCAAGCTGCTCCCAACCGTTTGGAGCCAGTGAGTATTTTGCGAGGCTAAAGGTATTGAGGAGCGGAAGGGGTGGTGGGGAAGGGGGGGGGGGGAGGGGGTGGACACTCGGCTATTCAGATCTGGTCATCAAACATGGTTAAAGCCATTTCAAGGAACGTTTCGATTCTGAATGGTGGTCGTTCACAGTATATATCACCATGGAACGTGTCGCAAATATACAACATATTATTTTAAATTAATAAATTGTAAAAAAACACAATTTAATCGAATAAAATTTACTTGCGCACGCTGGGATTTTCAAAACCCCGCCCAGCCCTATGTCAACTTTGGGGATGCTGTGCGGAGGATGTTTTTGAGGAAGTTCTGGCAAGGAAAAGGGTATTCGGGTGGGTAGGAATCTGGGGGTCGGTGTGTTCAGGAGTGACGGACGTATTAATCCATCCCTTCCACTGCAGTGCAAGGCGATGGGTCGAGAGACCGGCTGGAGAAGTCAAGAGCTCTCCATCAACCAGCCTGCCTTGATCTGGCACGCCACGTGCCAGATCAAGACACGTACATTTCCGCCGCCCAGACCTGGACAAATCTAACCCCAAAAACCAGGGTACCCCTGCTACGTCACCAAACGCAGCGAACCAGCTGTGCAATGCTGTGTATTCCACGTGGTACTGTATTATTAATAATTTTTAACAGAATTATTTGTTTAATTAATTCCGGTTTTATATAAAAAGTAATAATTGCAACCTAAAGTGTAAAAACCGCGCACGAGAGATCTGTCTTACTAGTCAAGTTTTACCGGTTATGTTTTTTTTTTCTCAAATGGTCTTCAATCAAAGGTGAGTTGCGATAAGAGAAAATACTCAACCAGCTCCAGCTGCACACGCTATCATACAGACTGTTGGCAAGGCCGGTGCAAGGAAAAGGTAGCCAAGGCACCGGCACTGGGCGCGATATTTGAAGAGCGGCGAAATTGGCAAACAAGAAAACGTCGTTTCAACCTTCAAATGCATTTTTTTAAATTTTTATCTAGGATCATTTTATTTTTTATCAAAAAAAAAATAACATGAATTTATACACACTATTTTGTCGCCATAATGCTATAACTGTATAACTGACAAATACAGGAGAGCGATTTAAAGATTACGTTTTTCCTTAAATATCTCCTTAGAAATTTTAAAAAGTATTTTTTATAAAATTGATCACATTTGTCGTAATACAACATCGGTCACGCATAAAACGCCCATTACAGCCGGCAGTCCGCCGGCTACTGCTGACGACCGCGCATCGTGGCACGGCGAAAACCCCGTACCCCTCTCGGTCACTACCACACATCTCGGCACGTTAGCAACGCACGCAGGCATACATGTATGGTATATGATTAATATCGACCAGATTTTTCGACAAAACATTTTTTTTGTTGCGTTCGATATATATTTATATGTTTTAATTATTATTTAGGCATGGAACTGGCAGAGGAAGGATGAAAGTAGACTGAATGCTGTAGAAATGAGATCTCTGAGACGAATGTGTGGTAAAACCATATATGATCGTGTGAAAAATGTTGAGATTCGTAAAGAATGCAAGGCTGATGTAAGCGTAGTGAGCAAGATTAAGAAAGGGACGCTTAGATGGTTTGGGCATGTAGAGCGAATGAATGAAGAAAGGAGTGTAAGGAGAATATATGACGCGAATGTGAATGGAAGAAGAAGCCGGGGACGTCCAAGGAAGACGTGGCACGATCAAGTGAATCAAATACTTGAGTCGGGCCATGTCAGAAGTCGGAATAACAGAAGAGAATGTATGAGACGTTGTATGAAAGTGAATGAAGCAAGAAGTGTATGCCAAGATCGAGTTGTTTGGTGGTCCGTCCTCTCTGCCTACCCCTGCGGGGAAACGGCGTGATGGTTAGTTAGTTAGTTAGTTAGTTAATTATTTTATCCAATGCGTAAATGTATTACGGGGGAATACCTGAATTATGAACTCTCTGTTTAGTATATTTACAGTTTAGTTTTAGCCGTTTTAGTGCTGTACTGATTTTGCAAGTATGGTGAAATATATCGTTTTAATTTATTATAACAGGACAAAAATATATATATATATAGTATACAAAATATACGCCAACTACAATACGCCGCTCTCAATTGGAACACGTGCACTTGTACGGATCAACAAATGCATAATAAGAAGGCAGCGCCATAGCGCCATAGCGCTGCACTGCACTTTGACGGCCTCCATGGTCGAGGGGTAAGGCTCTCGACTACGAATCCGAAGGTCGCGGGTTCAAATCCCGGCGTGCGCAAGTAAATTTTATTTAATTAATTTGTGTTGTTTCACAATTAATTAATTTAAAAATAATATATAGTATATTTGCGCACGTTCCAGAGTGGAAGATACTCTCAGTATCGCCCTGGTGAAAGACCACCATTCAGAATTGAAACGTTGCTTGAAATGGCTTTTTTAGCCGTGTTTGGTGACCAGATCTGAATAGCCAGGTATTTCCCCACCTTCCTCTTCCCCTTCTCCTTCCCCTCACCAATACCTTCAGCCTCACAACATTCCCCAATTGGGAATACCATAGTCTCACTGGCTCCAGACGGTTGGGAGCAGTTGGGACTCTTGTGCGGTATTCATATAAAAAAAAAAAAAACGGTTAAAATACATAATTAAAGACGAGTCAATTTAGCTAACAGCATGGGCAAGCAAAGGAAAAAAAAGAATAAATAAGAAAAATATAAGAAAAAAACTGTTTCTTCACATTGATTGTCCGGTTCTGAAAGACCGTTTGTATACATAGTTGTAGCATGTTGGTATAAATAAAGAAGCATGCAGAGGTGTGGTGTTTGTGAATTATGATGATTGACCATGAAACCGGACGAATCATTATTTTAATAAACGGCAATTAAATGGAAAGAGAAAGTGAAGTAAACATTAAACTTTTTGTTAATCCCCATCGAAAGGATATAATAATATTGGTACCTAACCGGAACAAACAGAAAATGAAAAACGTTATAGATAATAACAACATAAAATAAATTACAATATAAACACAAAAAATTGTTTCAGAAGTACCCTTCCTTCGTCGGGACAATATTGGCAATGATTGCCAATCGTCTCATATTTATTTATTTTATTAGTGCATTTGTTAGGGTGAAAAATCATTTCCAGAAATTAAATTTACAAAGTAGGTACCTATATACATGTATTTACCGGGTGACATGAGTAGTGTATTGGTGTGTGTGTATGTGTGTGCGTGTGTGTGTGTGTGTGTGTGTGAAAGTGTTTGCAGGTGTGAGAAGCGGAGAAACTGATCATACTTTTGATAATGATATAGGGGTACAAATTCTTCACCGTGATAATTAAAGGCAAAAAATTAGATAATTTGGAAGCACTTCAAATTATAAAATCCCTAAATATTAATCCTACCATATTGAATAACCAAGTAAATTTATCTTATACGCATATTCTTCTTCTAGGCGATTGCCCACACTGGCTTCGAGTCACAAAAAGAGTTCAGTTTAAAAGTTGTATTATGGTATATAAGCCACTGAACGGGCTGACACCATAATACTTGACTGATCTCTGCGTGAGGGACAATCTTACTCAGAGACAACTCACGATCAGGTCGGCCAAGTCTGATGCGTCCAACAGACCCTCTCGTATGAATGCTGCTAACTTTGTAAACAATGTGCTGGTCCCACATTCTAAGAATGACCTTCAATTTGGTTTGAGGACAGAAAGCAATTTCGAAACCTTTAAGAAAAATCTAAAAATAAATCTATTTAAAGGGTGCTACAAATTTTAATAAGATATAAAGCGTCCTTGAGGTGATTTTAGTCACTAAACTGCGCTCAGAAAAATTGACAGTTTTATTTTATTATTATAATATTCTAGATATTTTTCCAGTGAACCGCTATGTTCCTCCCGGAAAAACCCTAATTACCCCTTCCCCTTTGGTCGCCTCCCACTCCCACAACTAAAACACATCTTTTCAGACAATCGTATCCATAAATTAAAGAAATTCACCTGTAAATTGCTTAGCTAGGCTGGCCGGTTAGTACTTACCTAAAGTCATTAAATAAATAAATAAATAAAAAAATAAAAAAAATAAAAAATAAAAAAAAATATAATTAAAAATTCACGCATCGGTGCGCAAATGCGTCCACAGCCCGCAACACTGTAAACAACCAAAGAGTAAAATAAAAAATAACAATAAAAAACGTTAATATTTATTAAAAGCTTCTTACGCTTTTTAAGGTAATTTTATAGATATTTTCGAGTCCTAAAAATTAATACCAATAATTCAATAAATACCAACTCTTCTTGTGCCACCAATCATCTAATAAATGTAACATCAATAGAAAAGGAGAAACAAATAACCATGTAAAACTCTCATCTCTATAATTATTTTTTTCTAAAACTGTGTTCATCTGAAGCGACCTGCCAGGTAAGTATGTTTTTCTGTATCTGTCTGTAGATAATTAGTTAAGAAATATTTGTACAGCGCCCTTGAGGTGATTTTTCACAAAAACGGCGCTATACAAGTCATCCAACTATTATTATTATTAAATATTTATGGATGTCTGTCATTATTCTATATATATACTTCCGAAACAGCTTGATCAATATATTAAATTGGCGTGGCTTAAAACAAATGTATTTATACTGTAATTATAGAAAGCCACAAAGTAAATGCTTTTACGAATGTGTAAAATAAATTAAAGGTTACATCGCTCGTTGAGTGGAGAGCTGAGCCACTCAATGCAGATATAAATACCCTGTTGCGTAAAACGACGATTAATTGTTTATTAGGCAAAAATAGGCTGTTATTTAGAATAATATTAAATATTGAAAGCGGAACGGTTGACATCCGATAACTTCCGGAGGAACAAAAGAACTTCCGTCAGTTTAGGGTGGCTTCAAACCCCATTAAAAAAGGATTTATAGTCCGGGAAATACACCAACCCTTATAATAAATGGGTGATGAATATCACAACACTTAAAAATTGAGACTCTGATACAGCAAACTTTGCCGGATGCAATATTATTTCCACCATTAGATAAGTTGCAAAATATCAATTTATCTGTGAAAATACATAAAATTATTTTTTCATATATTTCAAAGAAAATGCGAAGGGGAATAATAAAGAAAGCAGAAATCCGATTGTCTGAAGCAGCAAAAACTCCAGAACTGGGAGCTCTGGCGTTGTGAAATTCACCTTTCCATCTAGAATCTCTAGGTCAAAATAACTTCATTTAACTTCCATAATGAACTATGTAGTTTTGAAATATCCGATTAAATATCAAAAGAAACTTCACCACTACGAAACCTTTCCTTTTTTAAATATTTTTTGTACTGATTATTGGGTTTGCAACCTAATAATCATCTTCCAAACAAAATTAAAATAATAAATTTTTAGAGTGTAAAAATCAAAACGAAAAATTGTTTGTTCCACATTTCTTGATGGAAATCTTTGGCGAAGTCGGATAAAATGCCGCATTTTATCGTGTGAAATAATATGAAAAGTGCTTATTTTTTTATTAAAAGGCGGGGTTAAACTACTTCCTTGGATCAAAGCTGAGTGTTCCGCAGTAGATCGTACCCAGATTAACAGTTTCATGAGCTTAAAGCTTCGACCGATGCTTTCAATCGATACTATACCAAATTGAGGTCGGCCGGCATAATTACCCGAATATCGGGAAAGGCAACACGGATGTAGGGTGCTTAAGAGGAACGGCTGCGCGGCCTGTTTCATACAAAACTTAATTTTGGATTTGAGGTCAAAATACTCACCTAAACGTAATGATATATGTTTTTTAATTAAAGGTTTAGTAAATATCCAGTACGTATGAGAAGTAATTTATTTATTTTTGTTTTACATTATGAAATATAGGCCATTGAAGGAATTGATGTTTCGCGATTTTAGAGGCATCTTTAACAATTATTTGGGGGCTAACGGTGATTTAAAAAAAGGTTTACCCCGTCTACTTTGAAAATATGATGAAATATAAAATAGAAAATATTAAAATAAGCATTATAGTGGACTTTAAATTAAATTAAAAACGACCAATTTACGTTGGAACACAAATTTGCCGTACATAATTTAAAATATCGACCCGAAAAAACCTTTTTTTTTCAAATGTTTTGTTTTTATATTTTTTTACGTAACCATGTTTACATAGCAAATGTGATCATTTAAAAAAAAACGATAATCCCGCAAATAATTTTCTCTTTAAAATTATGAAAATTGATTTTTTTTCATGGTCTGTACTTCATAATTTAAAACGAATTAAATAAAATACTTCTCACACGTAATAGATATTTACTAAACCGTTAAATAAATAAAAAAAAACAATACATCAATCAGTTTGGATGGGTATTTTGGCCTGAAATCCAAAATTAAGTTATGTATGAAACAGGCAGCGCAGACGTTCCTCTTAAGTTTTAAGGTTTGGAGAGTAATTATTAATAACAGGAACAATACAATTCAAAGATTTTCCTTGGTTTAATAATTCCTTTTCAGTATTTATAGCAAGATTATCACTTTTATTATTAGTATTTAATCCAATGTTATTCTTTGTTTTCAATCAATTTAATTTATGTGGCTCCACTCGTATAGTTAGTTAATTTAGGTGCATGGTTTAAAATTTCAAAGTTATAAATAACATCAACTGGGTAATCCATTATTTTATTTTCACAAAATTCTCAGTAAACAACAGCCTCTATTAACTTATTGTGGAGAGATTCAAACTTCGTCAAAACATTAATGTATTAATCCTGCCAAATTATATAAAGTGTTAACAACGATAGCGCTTTCATCTAACGAGTAAAAATCACCCACCTGCGACAAGATTGTGGCGATATTATTCAATCCTTTCCGTAAAATTCAAGTTGTACAACCTTGGACCAGATCGAGAACTTCGTGGCGCGGACATTGGTCCTTCGAGCAGATTATGAAAGAATACAAAAAAAAATCATCGCCTACGGCTTTTTGTAATAAGATTTTAAATGAATTTATGGAATTTGAGAAAATATCAATATTGTGATGTTTACTTATTTCATACTTCAATCTTGGACAAAAAATTATAATATCCTATATTATTCCTGTGTATGTCTGTCCGAAAATAATCAAAATTTCTTGTAAGTCTAGTGTCATCTTACTCACTAAGTTCTTACGAACGACGCATACAAAAATACAACTTACAATAAATAATGCCATCAATACCGGATAAAACGCCGCAAATGAAAAGTTCAACAAAAAGTCAACGAGCTTTTTTAGGAGAGACTTGTCGCTTTCTCAACGGCTTGTCCAGCCGCAAGAAGTGTGCATGGGATTTATAATGAACGTCCAGCGTCTGACAAGCGCTGCGAGATGTGATGGATGTTAAAAGAGTTACTAGAAAATATTATGATTTATATTATTATTGTTTGGTTACGAAAGCCGAATACTTAATCAAGAAACTTTTTGCCGATTTACGATCCAGACATGGCTTGATTTTAAAACGTATTGATATTTCTTAACCAAGCTGGATAATCTGCTGCACTTCTCATTAAAAACTTTCCAACGGCGAGGTTTCTTTTTAAACATTAACTCCACTCACGAGACTCTGAGGAAAATAATTTTCCTCGGGGCTTATATCATCTTTGCTGTGCGGAGGGTCTTATTAACTAAAGGAAGGAGGGGAAGTTCTGGGAAGGAAAAGGGTATGAAGTGTGGGTAGGAATTTGGGGATCAGTGTATCCAGGAGTGACGGACGTATTAATCCATCCCTCCCACTGCGGTGCAAGGCCATGTAGTCGAGAGAGTCCGGCTGGATAGGTCAACCGGTCTCCCTCAACCGGTCTACCCCGATCCGACCTACCACGCAGTTGGTGGACAGAAGTATCCGCCCCCAAGAGCTTGACAAAACTCACCCCATCAACCTGAGCAGCGTATTTACAAAACCTGTACCACTTCCACCCCGGCGAGGGCTGAAATAGAGTCCTCAGTCCTCGCCGGGGTTGAATTGGTATAGGTTTTGTAAATACGCACCCGGGCACCCCTGCTAAATCACCTTCCGTAACGAACCTCTTAAGGTGACCTATGGCAGAGGTGTTGATTATCCAATTAATGGTTCCCGGGGCGACGGAACCCATACGACGTGACGTAATATAATAATAATAAATGGTCAATTTTTAGTAACTAAAATCATCTCAAGGTCACTTTACAACTTGATAAAGTTTTTAGCCCCTAGATGTTTTTGGATTTGTCTTAAAGGTTTCCAAATTGTTTTCTGACCTCAAACCAAATGGAAGGTCATTCTAAAAATGCGGACTCTGTACATTAAAAGCTCTGTCCCCAGATGCACTACGACTGCGTCGTTTTAATGTTGTTGGGATATTTAAGTTTATATTACATTTAATTGGAATGTGCACTTGAGGTGACATTACACAATAACAGTTTTTATATCTTATTTTTAATCACGAAAAACAATATGGAAAAATACGATGAATTCCAACTAAATATTAAATGAAAAATAAAATATTATTTAAAAAGGAATTGCCATAACTAGCAGAAATATTTTCCTACACTGGAATGCAAAGGCATTATTACTGTATTCTGCAAACTAACAAGACAAACACTAAATCAAAAACCTTGAGCATTTACATATAACAAAGAAAACCGAGAAAAAAAAACGGTTGTGGTAAATACAAGGCTTCATTGGGAAAAAGAAAAAAAAACGATTTTCCGTCTGGAAGGGTTGAAAACTTCCCCTTTGTCTCATCAAAGCTCAAAGAATTAATGCATAAAGAGCTTTTACAGTTTATGAAAAGTTTTCGCAATAAAAGTCCAAATGTAGTCAGATTTTTTTCATAAAGGGGTTGAAAATGGTAATACTTTTGCCTTTCTTATATTATCAAAGTGGGAAATATTGTGCCTGGGGCATTAATAATTTATTGAAATTATTTCTAGTTTAGATGCTCGGGATTAGAAGGGGTAAAAATAATAATAATAAATGGATAGTTTTTACAGCGACGCTTTTATGTGAAAAATCAACTCAATACCGAATTGCATTATAAAAAAGACAATTTTTAGTACAAATATAGCAGGAACATAGTATTATTATACATCGTCGTAGGAAAGCAATACTTCTGTAACCGCCACTACCCACAAAAACGCTCTGTGTACTCGTACACCATTCCACAGGGTTGTTTTTACTACGTAGATCTATCAGGGTCCCGTGACTCTAAAATGAAAAATAAGACCAGTACAACGTTGGAAAAATCTTCGTTTTGTCCATATTACGTTTTTTAATTGATATAAAAGCCTAAAAAGCCCTTAAACTTATGTCACTTATTCATTATACTTTTTTTTTAATGTAAACTGTTGGTCTTCCAAATAAAACAAATATAAAACAAAAGGCAAAAATTTAAATTTGTGGCAAACATCGCTCAGGCTCTTCTAGTTCTGACACTCAATTTCCATACGATATTGTCACAATTATTTCGGTCTGAACATTTGTTCAGTCGCAAGGGCGGAAACCGTAAGGCTGAGCGGGCCCGGGGGTGGTTTGACAAAGGACAGGAGGGATGTTTTTAATTGAAATGTAGTCACGACAAACGGAAAACAAAGGGACGATGAACACCGGAACAAACCCTTTACGTGTACAATGTTCGCACTCCAGATGTGATCGAGGAAATGCGCTGTTTTTTTAGCATGCCTCCCATAGAGCTCACATATTATAAAATCGTTAAATATTGAAGCAGTGTGTAGTGTGTTAGATACCAGCTAGAGTATCTACCACACTAGTATATATATGAGTCGGCGTAGTCGGACAGGAAAAAATGTGTGACCGCTACACAAAGTTACACAATGAAAATTTACTATAGTTAAGTTACTTTCAAAATACTTAATTTTTTACAGATTAAATAAACATATGTACCCGGGGAATTAATTCTAACAAAAGCGCGTTAAATCATAGCGAATTATGGCGTGTCCACACAGAGCCAGTATTTAGTAGAGTAGCTAGTGGTAACTAAAACGTTCAGTGGAATTTGTAGGTACTGGCCACGTATGAACAAAACGCTTTGGAGGTAAGTAGTAATTAGTAGTAGCATATTTAGTTGACTGGAATAGAATGTATTTTATGTTTACGGGCGAGTAGCCCCCACCACCGCCTGCCCCCGCACCCTTGTAGTGTAGGTGGGGGCAGCTGCTGTCCACTAGCAGCATGTGGACACTCGCTAATCAACTATCACGTTCGAGATCACAAATACTTACGGAGAAATCGGCGAGTCGGCAAAGTCGGCAAAGTCGGGCGAGTAAAGTTTTAGTAGGTGGAGGCATCGACTTACTAAAATGCATGTTTGGACAGCACTGGCGGGACAGTGCTTTAGTTACCACTAGCTACTCTACTAAATACTGGCTCCGTGTGGACACGCCTTTAGGCTCCTGGTATTAATCCTCATATTGAACACGTATAATATCGTAGGCTGTAAAAGGGTACACATTTTTTAAGATAAGCTCTGAGGAATTAAAAAGACACGGAAGATCTAAATTTGCACAATAGTACTAAAAGAAATCACGCCGTTTCCCCGCAGGAGTTGGCACAAAGGGCGGACCGCCAAATAACTCGATCTTAGCATACACTTCCTGCTTCATTCACATTCATACATTCTCTTTTATTATTCCGACTTCTAACATGGCCCGACTCAAGTATTTGATTCACTTGATCGTGCCATGTCTTCCTCAAGCATCCCCGGCTTCTCCTTCCATTCACATTTGCGTCATATATTCTTCTTGCACTCCTTTCTTCTTTCATTCGCTCTATAAGCCCAAACCACATAAGCATCCCTTTCTTAATCTTACTCGTTACGCGTACATCAGCCTTACTATCTTTACGAATCTCAATATTTTTCACACGATCATGCATGGTTTTACCACACATTCGCCTCAGAGATCTCATTTATATGGCATTCAGTTTACATTCATCCTTCCTCTGCCAATTCCACGCCTCACTGCCATACATCAGGGTTAGTATCAGCACTCCATTGTGGACTGCTAGCTTCGCTTCTTTGGAGAACTTTTTGTTAGCGCCAACCGCGTTCAGTCCTCCGTTAATGGATTTTTCTGCATTCACCCTTCTTTCAATTTCCATCTCTCGTAAACATACTTCCCAAATATACATACTTATCGACCTGCTCCAAGTATTCATCATTCATAACTATATTGCAGACTGTTTTCGTACTCTCTCTTTCAAACACCATGACTTTGGACTTATTTACATTCATCATTAGCTCATTCTTCATACATACTTCGTTCATCCTAGATACGAGGGACTGTAGATCTTCCATACTGTTAGCAATCAGCACCGCATCATCAGCATACAACAGGCAACATACTTTCAGATTACTCATTTTCTCGCCCAAGCCCACCATGTATAGATTGAATAACCACGGTGACATTACGCAGTCTCGCTTAACACCTTTTGTGATGTCAAACCACTTAGTAAAATCACCGTGATTGAACCTTATTATTTAATAATGGATATATTCATCATTAATATGATGACTTTATAAGACATTATGTTAACAGTAATGGATGGAAGTAATGGATCAACTTCAGATGATAATTTCAATATTTTAGTTTGGGTGGTTTCACATAGATGGCACTGTCAGCAAGACAGTACAGCAGCGATATCTGAGAAACTTCCAAGGTTAGACAGACAGATTATTACCATTGTATAGAAAGGAGCTTAGTTTCCTGGCTCTCCAAATCTGAGATTCCGTGTATTCTGTTATTCATTAATAAAGTGTTTGTTGTAATCAGAGTTTATTATATCAGTAGATACACACATAACAAGGCTTAAAAAGCGACATGATACGAAGAGCACTCGCTTAAATTTAATTCACTTACTAGCATTATCCGTATTAGGTAAACAAAATTCCTCAGAATTGCCTCATGTATCCAACATAATACCTCTACGCTTCGAGACAGGTGTAAAACTAAACAAAAATAAAGTGCACGAAAACGGAAGAGCAAGCCCGAAAAAGCTTTGCAACAAAAGCTCCACATTGTGCAATAGTATTAAGGATTATCACATGAAAAAAAGCATTGATAGAAAATAATCGTCCATAGAATACAGGAATACACCTGGCGTCTTTTGTAATAATTCTCACCGTGTACTATTTCGTACCCATAATATTTCAGCGAGCTTTTATGGTCGCAGCTCGACAATGCAATGGAGAGAAATGCCGCTTTGAGGGGAATTTAAGGCTCGCCCCGGGGTTGTTAGGGGTAGTTTTTGAAGGGATGCAACAATTAAGTGCATATCGAAAGGGCTTTGCGCAATGGAGAAGGAAGATTTTGAGTTATTAAAAATGATTTACTGCGAATTGCTGCAAAGATTATTTCAAATGCCAGTCACTTTTTTTTTAATATATATTGAGTATAAATAGGAATACTTACGGCTCTGAAATGGTGAGACTGACTTGATAGTACGTTTGCGTAAAACGAAAACTTTAATAAATAAAAATATGTATACTAATTCAATAATGGAAAGATTGTACATACGTCCAGAAAGTGGGCACAGTAAAATTATGTGCGCAAAGAGTATGAAATCACAGTTACACACAATCCATACACCAATAATTAAATTAATCTTAACCGCCCTACCCATACGAACGTACGTGATACGGCCGCTATATTATCGCCTGAACGCAACATGCCGTATCCCGTACGTTCAGAGACGAAAAAATCCATAAAAAATTTGTATACGTCAAGTTTGTTCTTGCGTTCTCTCATTTAGTATTTCGAGGTCAGCCGAAGCTAACAGATGTGTTCGGGTATTTTCGTATCTCCCGTACAAGGTACGTCACTAGTCACACGTATTGTTATTCCGAAATCTAATTGTTTTTTTTAACTATTTTTTTTTAAATAATAACCCAAAGGACGGGCGGTTAAAAGGCATCATTTTTATATCCCTTTAAACTCATATTAAAAGAATTTAAAGTAAGGAAATTGAATACTCTGTTCCT